>JASFAT010000309.1:0-316253 GCA_031353405.1 Baronia brevicornis | reverse complement strand
TGTCCAATAGGAAGTTGCTGAAACTAATTGGCTGTCATTTCAAAACATATGCACAGAATCAGAAAAGCCAATTTTCTTTGAATAGAGGAAACTTTGCAGCTTTAAACGCACATAAATAAAAATCGAGTTGAATATTTTTTATGTCAGTTTATTACATCTCATAAAAGTAATGAAAAAATACAATGATTAATGATACACATTTTCGAAATGCGAACCGTTAGATTGTGCACAAAAATCAATTCTCTTTCGAAAATTGTGAAAAACTGTATCCAATATATCGTTTGTAATGCCGCGAACCACTTTCTGGATGGCTGCAATCAGTTCTTCTACTGTGCTGGGGTTATTAGCGTAACAATGATCTTTTATGTAACCCCACAAGAAAAAATCACAAGGGTTTAGGTCCGGTGAGTACGGGGGCCATTCTAGTCCACCTTGAACAAATTTAGGGTACCCCAGACCGATTACTCGATTCCCATATACGCGATTAATAGCTTCAAACACCTCATGAGTCCGGTGCGGCGTCGCTCCATCTTGCATGAAGTAAAAATTCTTGACCAATCCTCTCTTTTTTGCATGAGGGAAGAATTTCGTTTCCAAAAGCTGTTTGTAACTCTCTCCTGTCACCGTAGATTCCAAGAATTGTAAATAAATCCCCTTTACTGAAATCGCTGCCCATGCCGTTACTTTCTGTGGATGAAGGGACTTCGCTAGCGATATGTTGGGATTTTCCGTTCCCCAAAACCGATAATTTTGCTTGTTTACGTACCCATCCATCCAAAAATGTGCTTCATCAGAAAAAATAATCATTTTCTCATTAAGTTCTTCGGCTTCAAACATTCCCGTAATAGTCTTACAAAATTCGATGCGTTTCGTCATGTGATGTTGAGTTAACAATTGATGAGTGCTTATTTTATACGGATGAAACTTCAAAAAATATTTCAAAATGTTGTGTAATGATGATTTGGTTATGTTCAATACTTGAGCAGCTTTTCGAATCGAATGATTTGGATTTTGTTTGAAATAATTCTCAACTTCGTTTATCTTCTCTGGTGTAGTCACCGTAACAGATGGGCCTGGCAACTCGTGTCTACGGTCCTGGAGTGTACCATACTTCATGAAGTTATCGATTATTCTACAAAAATTAACGTAAAATTAGTACTTCAATACAGTTTAATTGAATTGAAACACGAGTGTGATAGATAAATATGAGTAAATATTAAATTCTTACCTTTTCAGAGTGTTTTCGCTGGCAACTCTATGAGTTCCAAACTTAGTTCGAAACCCTCTATACGCATTACTATAAATTTTTCCTCTCGAGAAGAAGCACTCAATAAGATATACTTTTTCTTCCGTGGTGAGCTCACTCATTTTGACGCGCACGTACTTGCTTCAACCACGGCTGGAACAAAACTGCGGGGCCTCAGGTATGCGCCTGAGAAAGAGGGACCCCTATTAAATTCATTGAGGGAAGGGACACTCATTTAGTTTCAGCAACTTCCTATTGGACACCCTGTATATATATATATATATATATATATATATATATGTATATATATATATATATATATATATATATATATATATATATATATATATATATATATCTTGCTGCGTGTTTTGCCATCATTGTTCGGAGGTCTGCAGCGGAAACGTCTGCTGTTAGTGCATAACCTTATCTGAAGAGGTTTTAGTGAATTACACCATGCAGTGCCCACCAAACATTTACCATAACCATTCCATGGGTAAGCTTCGCTTTAGGTTCCAAATAAATCCACTTAATCAAACAGAAAAACACACATTATTAATTTTCTGTTATTGTTTTGCTTGTCGCGGATCTTAGCTAAGTAAAACTATTGACTTTCCAAATGTTTTATAAAAGTTACAAGCAGAACTTTTTTGGAAATTTGTAATCAGAAATCTACTGAACAGATATTTATATGAATGTCACTTTTTATTTACACTTTAATATTCTGTGGTTTAAGTTAAACAATTCGACAATTTAGAAAAATCGGAATGGCTTCACTAGTGTTCATAGCACTTAAACCATGCGTTTATTTTCTTGAGTTTGTTTTCTCCTTATTTAAAAATAAATGCCGTTTAGATGAGATATAAATGCCAGCCAAGTTAAACCACGAACATAACTATAATGTGTTTTAGAATAAAGCTTCACTCGATCGAATTTAAACTTAATGACACGCTAGTGCACTCAGACAGACAAGTTGATTCGGTTGAATAGAGCGTCGGATAAGTGAGATATATATATATATATATATATATATATATATATATATATATATATATATGTGTGTGCTTATTTGGTTATTTACATTGAGATTAATAGTACAGTCTAATTTAGTTACTATTTTTGTGTAAATAAAGCACATATTCTTTGAAAATAGGTATTCTACCTACGTCCTATTTGATAGGATGAAGATCGTTTATAGTCTGAAGTATTGTCGAACGTAGTAGATGTAACGTACGTAGTAGTTAAATTCGGCTTTAAAAACAGACTAAGCATAAGCTTAATCATTCAATCATCAACAGCCTGACGCAGTCCACTGCTGGACATAGGCCTACCCCATGTAGCGCCACCTAGCCCGATCTTCGGCTACACGCATCCAGATTCTGCCAGCCGCCCTACGCAGATCGTCGCACCATTTAGCCGGGGGGCGTCGCACATTACGTATACCGAGACGCGGTCTCCACTCCAGTACTCGTTTGCTTCAGCGATTTTCGGATCTCCGACAAACGTGACCAGCCCATTGCCACTTTAGGTTGCTAATTCGAAAGGCTATGTCGGTGACTTTAGTTCTCTAGCGGATTTGTTCATTCCGAATCAAATCTACCAGAGAAACATAGCTCCATAGCTCTCTGAGCGACTCTGAGCTTATGAAGCAGACGGACTGTCAGCGTCCACGTTTCGGCGCCGTAGGAGAGTACGGGTAGGACACACTGGTCGAAGACTTTTGTCTTCAAGCTCTGAGGTATGGGCGACGAAAAGACCTGACGAAGTTTCAGTAGTTCAGTAGTTGTCATCATTCAATAGTTGGATGTAAAAAAGTAATTGGTTGTAAAAATGATACAATTTCAGGTTTATTTCGGATTGGTAGACTACGAAAATATTGTCTTATAAAAATATTGAGTGAATAATATAATAGCAGCAGTAAATCTATTACTCTAAATTATGTAAGTATAATTTCTGAAATACGAACGAACTTTGGTACATCGAACTTCTATCGAGTAGTTTACAATGTATCTGAAAAATCGTTGAAATTATATGGACGAAATTAACAATAAATATCTAGTTAGTGTTAGGAATTAATTAAATTGACTGGCGTAAGCTTACATTTCAGAAAAACAATCGATATTCTATGTAGGGGACTAGACCTTACAGGAGGTTACAAGTCAGTCGGTGCATTTATTATTTAGTGTGGGTAAGTACTACGCCTAGTGCTTCATTCTGATTGACATTTTAAAAATGAACTTTAAATGTGAAAGAATAAAATTTATTTTTATTATTATCGTTTCAAGAAGACACACAAACACAAAACTACGCTTAGGTCCACCTAACATTTAATAACCACGAAGGTTTGAGGTGATGCTAGCGCATATCAGTTCACGTCAACGACATCAAACAACCTATAGGCTATATATACATGATAATAAAAATAGTATAACTAGAATCAGGCAGGCACACCATCACAATAGAGACCGAAAAAAACATCTAAGCTTGTATCCAACATATTGCAATGATATTGCAAATTGCAGGGTAGTTTATTTATTAAGCGCGATATATTTTAAAAGGTTACATATATAAACCATCATTATTTGAAGTTTTTTTTTATGGGATAGGAGGGCAAACGAGCGAGCAAAAAACGAGCAAGCGTGTCGCCTAATGGAAAGCAATCAACGCCGCCCATGGATAACCGCGACACCGCAGGAGTCGCGGAAGCGTTGCCGGCCTTTTGGGTATATATAGGCTTGTTTTTTGAAGGTTCCAATGTCGTAACGGTTCGGACAGACCGCCGAGGGTAGCTGGTTCCACAAACTGGTGGTGCGTGGAAAGAAGTTACGAGAGAAACGCACTGTAGTAGATCGCCACTCATCCAGATGTTGGGGATGTAATTTTTATTTACGGCGAGTTGTGCGGTTGTGGAATTCGGCAGCGGGAAATATTCCAAACAATTCCTCGGAGCACTCCCCATGATAGAAGCGGTAAAAAATGCTGAGAGATGAGACATCTCTCCGCAGCGCTAAAGAATCAAGCCGATCGGTGAGATCTTGATCATCGACGATTCGGATCGCACGACTTTGAATGCAATCAAATGGAATAAGTTGATACTGGGGAGCCCCGGCCCAGAGGTGAGAACAGTATTCCAAGTGTGGCCTGACTTGCGCCTTATACAGTTAGAGGCAATGGCCAGATGTGAAATACTGTCTCGCTCTACTGAGCACATCCAGCTTTTTCGAGGTCAGCTTGGCCTTTTCTTCCAGATGGCCGCGGAACTGGACGTCATGCGATATGTTAACGCCAAGGATTCCGATATACGGCTTAAGATTAAGGGGAGTGTCTCCAAAGCGAGGAGATACGACAAAGGGAATTTTTTTGGTAGAAAACGCGCAAACTTGTGTCTTTTTGGGGTTGAATTCGATTAGGTTACGCTGACCCCAATTCGAGACCTGATCCAATGAGGTATGTACTTTAGACACAAGTTTGTTCCCACACTCATCGGCATGTGCCCGAGAAATGTTAGCACGGCCGAAGTATAAGGCATCACCCATGGTGTCATCTGCATAACAGCGCATGCTATTAATTTGTAACTTTGCTATTAATGCTATTAATTTTAATTTGTAATTTGACGACCGATTGGCTCAGTGGCGGGGCCCTCCGCCCGCGGAGTCAATGGATGCGGGTTCGATTCCCGCATCGGAATAAATATTTATATGGATTTTTAAATGTTTATTCCGAGTCTGGTAACCTCCCCAATCCGCATTTCCTTTCCTGCCCCTTCCTTTCTTCTCTGTCCTTCCTTTCCTCTCCGCCAATCCACGGTCTGCCGTGCCAATGGATGCGTGGCTAGGGGCGAGCCTAGTCGCAAGCGTGCCGATTCACCCGAGATCGGGCTCCCCCGGGTACTATGGTGCCTTACCTAAGCATGCAGAGCTCTGCTGGGGCTGACCTCCATCCTCCCTTGCGGCTCGTGGGATTCACTAAGACGAATTTAATATACCTAATTTGTCGAAAATGATGGCGACGTGGTTCGCCACCCGTTACGTCCTGATTCTCACGAGGGCGAAAAGCGACCAATGACGAGCCGTTTCGCTGCGATGAATGGCAGCAGATGGAGCTTTGTGGTCTCTGCCAACCCCTGCGGGGGATAGGCGTGAATATATAAAATAATATAAAAATCGTTGATATGCAGAAGAAACAAAGTCAAATCCGAGCAAAAACCGTCTAAAACGACTTTTATGCTCCAATCCGTCAGGAAGCTGGTGATCCATTTGCATAATTTATCGGGCAACCCATAGCACGGAAGTAAATCTTTTATGGAATTCAAGAGTATGCTTTCAGAAAGGCTTTGAAAGGTATGCTTTCAGACAGACTAACTTTAGGAATCTCGTCCGGAATAGAGCGACAATAGTTTGGTAACACAAACTGGTTGTTAGGAAAAGTCGAGAAATGGACTCACTGTAACATATGGACCTTTGTGAAAATCTTCTATGTATATAAAAATGGAGAGCTTTTTTTTGTTGCTTTCGCTAAAACTCAACCGGCTCGTCGGATTTGAATATTTTTGTTTTCATTTTATTTGCTCTAATACAGGGATTTACAAATATAAAATAGAGAAGGAACTATAAAAAATATAAATGAACAGCTAGAAAACTGAAAAAATCCCTTTCTTCCTTTTACTTTTTATAGATTGCATTCGTGACGGATTTATCGTCTAACGGACGTGTTGTTATACAAAACTGTCGTTTCTTTTGCGCGATTTCGAAAAGCATTGCATACCTAAATATTAATATACCAGGAGAAGATAAATACAGACAAATTGTAGGTGTATCGAGGTTTACTAGGCCATCTACTTCAGTATAAAAATTTTAATGAATTTTGTAAAAATAGTATTGTTATTTCTTGAAAAAAAAAGTCAGCGATCCGTTTAGTTTAGCGGAATCAGTCTACTTCCCTCCAATATGGCCATAATTTTAAGCTTAACGATTAAATAGGTTTAATTAGTAAGCTGATCACATGCGGATCTGTTGAAGAAGATCAAATCTATGACGTGAAGTGCCTTGAGTGTTTTGACACGAACTTTATCACACAATTGTTTGGTTAAAGAAACAGGAGGGGGATGACCGAAACCTCGGGCAGTAAAATAAATTTTCCGTTATAGGAAGACACACCTTGAGCTAAGCGATCATCAATATATATATATATATATATATATATATATATATATATATATATATATATATATATATATATATATATATATATATATATATATATATATATATATATTTTTTTTTTTTTTTTATTTCTAATATGTGTGCATGTGTGTGTCGAAGACGTTGCTTACAAATTCATAAAGAAAACGGTTCACAAGAAGAATTCGGACGAAGAGCTTTCTTTGTTTGCACACACAGTCGTATAAACTGTAGATTTCAGCAACAATCTCTCAAGAAAATGAAAATTTTGTCCTCTCTCAAATAACGCCTATTCATTAAATTGATTAGTAGTGGCAAGTCGTACCGAATTGCCTTTATGTTTTGTTTTAATCTCAGGAGCTCTATTTAAACGTAAATTAGTAAAGTTTTCATTCGAAGCGAGGCCGGCTTACAAATAAGCATTAATGTTCATTACATTTCGAAGGGAGATGTTTATTTTGAAGCTTGCATTTAATTTACGTGCTTGGATTAATTGGTAAAACTTTTATCGTTTATAGTTAATTGAAGTATTTTTTTTCTTAGATCAAATTGCTCGGCAGTTTTAAAAAAAGGCCAGATCAAGAGTACCCTTAATCGGTGTGCTTGAATGAGGAAATGGATGAACGTAGAGCAGCAAGGAAAGTAGGCCGAGATCGTAGCAGATGGAGATCTGTGGTCTCTGCCGACCCCTACGGGAAACACCCGCGACGATATGGATAAAGTAATTTTCATGAAAGCAATAGAAATAGGATCAAGCGGGTATCATGATGGTAGCACTCAGTGAAGATTATGAAAATATGTACTATTCCGGGCATTATAGATGCGTCGCCTACCTTAGAATAAGGATATTAATAATTAGAGGGAAATAATTGGGCCTTTTGACCCTGCACTCACCCTACCATTTGTCGTCGATGTGCTGTACGATATGCGGTACTTCTTGGATCGAGTCGGCTTATTCAATTATACATTTTTTTTATTATTTTCAAATACAACTTACTGCTGTTTCCTCTCAATATTCCGGTTATTAGTTTTCTTATATAAAAATTATACATAGTTCAAATTTAAGTTGAAAACAACATCATTTGTTCCACGACTTTTTATTTCAAAAAGTTTTTTTTTTCGATATTAAAAATTAATCCATAAAAATAAAAGTATGTTACCGTAACCGTAAGTGCAACGAAGAAATAATATGATGGTGTTATCCATCAATACAGATCCACGTTGACACTGACAGATCGTCCACACATTGTTATTTTATGGAAAAATATTTATAATTTTTTAGGAAAAAAGATGTTAACAAGATAAAGTTATTGCCTTTGAGATGAACGATGTGTACAAATAGGTATTTTTTTACACTAGATGGAAGGCTTCCAGTATACTTTAAAGAACTTTGTTATGAAAACTTACTATAGTAACTAGTACTTTAACTCTTTCTTATTATAAGCTATTGATGGATTTATGTGTCACATGATTGAGATTTGAAGAAACTCATTAAACAAGTACAAAAAGTTGGTATTCAAGAGACGTGCGCGTGTGTCCATGAAAGACCGCCATCACATTACGGACGCCAAATGCGTTGCAGATAGCTATCTTTAAAAGGTACCAGTAGTAGGGGTCGAATATTTGGTCGGTCGTCAGTCAACAGCCACCGTCCCTGAATACATTCGAGTAAAATATTTAATGGCTAAAGCTGAAAGGCGGAGCAATTAAATGTTCAATAATTAATTTCGCAGCGAATTACGTAAAACGTTAAAAGTAAATGGTGCTCCCTGGGCCTAATGAAAATTGATTATATTGCTGCGAAGTCCGTTCTTGTCGGGCTTTTTATTATTTTAGTGCATATTTGCGCAAAGAAATAGAATAGTTGAATAAAGGAAAATTATGGAGAAAAGTAAAAATTATTTGTATTAAATTTTGCTTTATGTTGAGGTATTTAATAAATATCAGCATTATTTTCTCACGGTCCATATATAGGCACGGGTGTCTCAAAATCTGGTATTTCAAACTGGTGAGGGCCGATTAATTAACCACAGTTAAACTACGGCCTGATTACCTCAGTGGCGATGCTGCTGCTTTCGACGAGAAAGCATGTCCAACATGTCGGATCCCGCTAATCAGCTTTTGAATTAGCGTCCAGAAATATGAAGGGTCCATGCCCTATAATGTGCGCTTAATATCGCAGCCGGTGATAATTTAATATCAGTTGAGACTGGTTAGTCTCTTACATAATTAAAAAATAAATAAATAAAAAGAGCACAGACATTTCATAGAAACCGTGGGTAAACTATAAAAATATAAAATAATCATAAGTACTAAAGTAGTAGTTTTATTGTTCACAAGTAATATCATTCTGTATTCTGTTTCAGAGTATATTTGTTGTTGAATTCGCTCACAAGGCGCTGATGCAAGTGCAAAATATAATTACGTGCGTCATTTCGAAATACTCGTAGAATTGTATGATAAATATGATAGCGTCTAGAAATATATATGTTTACAATCTTAAGCTATATATAAATTTAAATATATCAATATTATTAAATACTTCTAGATTAATTTAGTTAATGAAAATAACTTAGTAACTTATTTTTTTATGAAAGATAGGCAAAAAGACAAAAGGGTGTGAAAAATGGACGGGGAAAAACATAGGGATCACAGCAAAAATCTTGACGTCTCTTGGTGCTTTGTGTACAAATTTGAGATACAAAATAATCAATACAGCCGTAACAGTCCATTGAGGTCTCCCTAGGGGAAAGGAATATTTCCATAATCCGCGTGGTGAGCTGATTGAGAATCGCATATTGGTTTTTATCATTCAAGTAGGCGTTGCTGACCATCATATATATTTAGATGCTTCAAATGATATCTATGGGAAGTGAAATGCTTGCCCTATTCTATAACAGTTTGCGATTGTCTTATAGATCGAAGTACCTAGTGTACATTTTATAAAATAAAATTAAAAATCTTAAATAAATGTATGTACTGTAGCGTGCCTGCCGAACTGCTTACGGCGACACCCGAGATCTTTAGGGGGCTTCTTCAAATAAAATTCTTCAAAATGATATTAATTTTATTCTTGCGTTTCATTGTATTTACATTTATATAATATCTTATACTTTAAGAACACTCTTCACTTTACATCTCAATATATATATTATAATTACAATTTTTTGTGCCGGACCGGTGACATGTCTATCCAAAAGACGTCAGTCGAACTAATGCATTTTGTTTTATAACAATTTATTTTTTTTTTTTCATTTTAAAATTGAATATTACGAATGTCAAAAAATGTAATATAATATAAAAGGTTTTAATGTATTAACGATACATTTATGAATGTATCACTACAGTACCTATTGTTTAATAAAAGTTTTGATATTCTCTCTGATATAAAATTTTATGTGCAATTATACTTTTTATTATACAATAGGACTTAGTGTTTATAGCAACTGGTTTACGACCGCTGTTTACTGCTCCGACAACGCCAGTGACAGAATAGTAATCTTACAAATTAAGATCCATCAAACAATGAAATGAATTTTGTTGTGGCTGTAAATAAAAGGATGACGAGATTGAAAAAAGAAAATTAAAATTATATTTTAAAGTAAAACTAAATGTAAATCTCATGATTCTAAAGATCAATTTAAAAAGTATAGTTATCTAATTTAAACGACAAGTAGCAAAATAAAATAAACGTTTTAATTAAATTTTTATCAATCCTGCTATCATACTGTTATATTATTGGTCTAGATACTATTATCGTTCATATTGTTTTTTAAGGAGACTAGCAACATTTTGATATTACTAGAATTTTTGTTTACCATAATTTATTATTATTTATTTCGTAATCCCAATTTACAGTATTACATTTAGATTAAATAATAATATGTGATTTTTGTCTGGCGGGCTAGTGATTGAAGCTTAGCATTGAGCTTGTATCTCAGATCACTATCATTTCATCCTTTCTATACTCGACCCCTCTTAATGTTGTTTAGTTGTCTTTATATAGAAATAAATAAAAGAGAAGGAAAATATATTTATACATAAGGAATTTTTGAATATTATATATTAATATTGTCTGTGTATGCACAGCAACAGATATTTGGTCCAGCAAAAAAAAGAACTATTATCGAAGTTACGGCGTATCGGATTACACGATCACGTGTAGGCGTCAGCAATAATCGTGTATCGTCGGTGACGAACAATGACAGTAATGGCGTAAAAGCTTTCGAAACATTCGGTATCAAATTATATTATATTGTTGGTATATTAATATTGTTGGTAAAATTAGGCTGCATCTTCTTTTTGAATTCTTAATCAGAATTACAAAAACTTTATATATATATATAAAGTTTTTGGACGACCGATTGGCTCAGTGGCGGGGCCCTCCGCCCGCGGAGTCAATGGTCGCGGGTTCGATTCCCGCATCGGAATAAATATTTATATGGATTTTTAAATGTTTATTCCGAGTCTGGTAACCCCCCAATCCGCATTTCCTTTCCTGCCCCTTCCTTTCTTCTCTATCCTTTCCCTTCCTCTCCGCCAATCCACGGTCTGCCGTGCCAATGGATGCGTGGCTAGGGGCGAGCCTAGTCGTAAACGTACCGATCGTCCCGGGGTCGGGCTCCCTCGGGGACTATGGTGCCTTACCTCAGCATGCAGGGCTCTGCTGGGGCTGACCTCCATCCTCCCTTGCGGCTCGTGGGATTCACTAAAGACGAATTTAATATACCTAATTTGTCGAAAATGACGGCGACGTGGTTCGCCACCCGTCACGTCCTGATTCTCACGAGGGCGAAAAGCGACCAATGACGAGCTGTTTCGCTGCTATGAATGGCAGCGGATGGAGCTCTGTGGTCTCTGCCAACCCCTGCGGGGGATAGGCGTGAATATATAAAAAAAAAAAAAAATTACAAAAACTTTATATATATATATATATATATATATATATATATATATATATATATATATATATATATATGATCTTTAGTTTCTAATTGACTACGTTATAGAGTATTTTACTGCTCCCTCGGGAAATCCTCCTATCGCTCCGTCCGCCTGGCACTCACGATAGAGGAGGGCCAGCGACGGACCCGGAATAGGTTCAGCTAGGTAACTTTGAATGATAAAATAAGGAATGAAAAGTAAAAGAAGGTGTCGTAACAAAAGTTCAGAAAGAGATGCTTAGATGGTTTGGGCACATAGAGAGGATGGATGAAAGACGACTGGCAAAATAAATTTACGTTGCGGATGTGGATAAGAGGGTCGGTAGGGGAGACCAAGGAAAACATACTTTGGCCAAATTATTGAAGATTTTCAGAAATGCCAGGTCGAGAGTACCCTTAACCAACGAGCTTATATGAAAAGAGTGATGAGTATGGAGGAAGAAGGAAATTATGTCGAGATCGTAGCAGATAATGATCTGTGGTCTTTGCCTACCCCTACGCGAAACAGGCGTAACAATATGTATGTATTTATCAGCCACATTTCGTCGACGCGAAGTCGTTAAAAGACGCCCAAAATCCGCTGGGAATAGCGGCATCTAAAACCGGAGGTGCTCGCGATTACAATGAGTATATAGATGATAGATAGATAGATAGTAGGTAAACGGGTCAACTGATGGCAAAAAATAACCTTCACTCATAGACATCTGCAATACTTACATAAGGTAAGACAGTAAATAATAGAACGTATGAAGGATTTATTGGGAGGTCATGAAGGAAGAAGGTGTTCATATGGGTCTTATGATGTTGTGTTGATACTTTTAAATGAGATAGAGAGGTAAACCAACAAGCATATATCTGAATATAGCAAGCAATCATATCTGCATATCAACCTGATGAATTATTTAACCAATTAACGCCGCCCATAGCCGTGCGCAATACCAGGCGCATCACAGATGCGTCGTCGGCCTTTTAGATATGAGTATCATGCTAGTCCTTCCCTATAAAAAGGGAAAGGCTCTCTACCGCACGAAACGTTGTAACACAGAAAAGAGCTACCGCCGTTGTTCTGTGAGGCTGTGGTACTTTCTCGGTCGAACCGGCCCATTCCTTCTGTGGCATGGCTTTATCACTATCAAAACAGATTGAGGAAAAATTTTTAAACAACACACAATACTTCGACGACTGATTGACTCAGTGGCGGGGCCCTCCGCCCACGGAGTCAATGGTCGCAGATTCGATTCCCGCATCGGAATAAATATATATATGGATTTATAAATATTTATTCTGAGTCTGGTAACCTGGGGGGGGGGGGCCCAACCCGCATTTCTGTTCCTGCTCTTTCCTTTCTTCTCTCTCCTTTCCCTTCCTCTCCGCCAATTCACGGTCTGCCGTGTCAAAGAATGCATGGTTAAGGGCGAGCTTAGTCGCAAGCGTACCGACCGTCCCGGGATCGGGCTCCCCCGGGAACTATGGTGCCTTACCTCAGCGTGCAGGACTCTGCTGGGGCTGACCTCCATCCTCCCTTGCGGTTGCGTGGGATTCACTAAGACGAATTAAATATACCTAATTTGTTGAAAATGATGGCGACGTGGTTCGCCACCCGTCAAGTCCTGATTCTCACGAGGGCGAAAAGCGACTATAGAGAGCCGTTTCGCTGTGATGAATGGTAGCGGATGGAGTTCTGTGGTCTCTGCCAACCCCTGCGAGGGATAGGCGTAAATATATATAAAAAAATAACTAAATAAAGGCTGTACAGAAAATAATTTTATTTTTTAGGTCAATACGTACGTTTTTTTGACATTCCTCAAATGATTTGAGCTCTTATTGCTCAAACGATTTGTCACACGCGAGTGGAAAAAAAGATGTTACAAGATTTAATAATATCTCGTTTCTCGTTTTGGTATGTGCCAATGTGATAAGCATGCGTATAATTCGTTATTGAGCTATTTCTTTAGTATAAAATGTGAGATATAATTTAAAATTGTACATTTAATTTATAATTAAAGTATCTTTTTAGTACTCATAATTAAAGAATCTTTAAATATTAAAACAATACGTTATAATGAGCAAATACTACGGTAACTTAAAATAAGTGTATTTGCAATAGTTTTGTATTTTTGTAGGTGGGTCCTACCTCAGTGTTATTACCATTTTCTGCTAGCCACCTTGAGCAAATCGTTTCATTACAAATATTTTTTGTAATTGACCTTCAAGATAAAACTTTATTTTATAAACAGCCATGGACCGTTGTTATTTATTAGTTTAGTTGGAATTGTTAATAAGTTTTATAGTAATATTAAAATTTTTAATCTTCTTTTAAAGACTAATAATAAAAAATAATTCTATATATAATAGTATGACTAAATATGAAAACGGAACAATTGAATAAATAACTGAGTCATACAGTCATTGCCAGATGTCGAGATCAGTAAGTCACAATAGTTAATTATTACTCATTAAGTCCGGAACAAATCAAGACAACCAAATCGAATCGGCAACGAGTAAAATAATAAATGTATTTTGCATTAAAACTGTTAACATCAATTCATATATAAAACTGAGACATAATTCAAAAGAACGAAGAAGAGAATCATAAGAAGGGATAATTAGAATTGTATGTATGTATTTATAAGTTATAGTTGAGTGATTTGTGAAAATTAATAGGTATTGGGAAAGATCATGTCAATAGATGCCGTCAATAGATGCCGCGCTTCAGGGGATACCTGTGTCCAAGAACCTGTAGTCTGCCACTGCGTGATGATGATAATGACATCTTTCAGTTATCAGTAACATATTATAAGAAAAACTACACATAAAAATATCATCATGGTTACTAAATAGTACGACGTCAGTACGACATCAAATTTATAACGTAAATATGGATTTCCAGGGAAAAATCAAATATAATTAATTATTTAAACTAAACAAGATACATACACACATACGTTTATATACAAATATTTTGTCTTTAGTCAAATAATGAGCTAATATCTGAAAATTTTAGGCGCTTTGAGTCGTGTTTTTAGTTCAAATATTTTATAAGTAAATATTGGTTTCTGTACATATAATAAATATCCTTTAAAGAAAATGTTTATATACCTTCTTATGACGTCGAAACATGGACACTGATGGTCTGTCTGCTTCACAACTTCAAAGTCGCTTGAAGAATACTATACTAGATAAAGAAATAGAGAATAACTCACCGACATAACGTAGAACGCAGGCGCAGGTAGTCGAAGATCGAATGATTCACCTATATTAAGCAGTGGACTGCCGTAGGTGATGATGATGATGGTGCTTTGCTATCCAGTAATCTATCTTAACTAAATACTGTTATTTATAGGAAATTCTAATTCTTAACTTGTTCGTATTTAAAACATGACTATACTTTTTTATAATATAGAAAAACAAACGCTTAAGTACGTCGCATGATAGAAACGTAGAACAACAAAAATTAGAATTGCAAAAGTATTTGCCAGCTTTTGAGTGTTGACTTTTGACTTTGTTTTTTTGTTTGTTTTCAATGTTGAATCGTTTTATATATGTATATCGTTGACGGTAACTGCTTCCACTCCATGGAAAAGGTGAAGCATGTAAGAAGTGCCAATAAAAAAAAAGTAGTTTGTTTGTGGTTTCATATATAACCAAGTGATAGATGTACATACATTCAACTAAGCGTTGCATAATAGACCCCCCGAACCCTCATTATTAAGAGAGAAGATTCCGTTAATTTCACGCCTCTGCATAGTTTACTTCGCCGATATCAACAGATTGCATTAACGCTTTAGATATTGCATATAACGTATATACCTTACGTCTTATACATGTAGTGATCGGAACACCGATAATTGGAGGGACAGGTCGGTAATGTGTTAAGGCTGGAGTTCCGGCTGATCAATAATGGGCCATCATCTTGACGGACGTCCAGGGCTCTCCACCGGGTATATTGCGCCAATATCATATAATATATTTGGTGGGTGTATATATATATATATATATATATATATATATATATATATATATATATATTCACCCACTCCTCATTACGACGGTATACGGAAAATTTTATTACGTTTGTGTATACCATTTTTTATATAATATTGTAAAAAAATAATGTAATGTGGAAAAAATTAAAGAAATTATTCCATTAAGAAAAAAGTAACAGTCCAGTATTGAACATTGGTCCCTTATAATCCTACATTTTAGCTGGTGGATTGGTGAATGCAGATTGGGTTTTATTAATCAATTAGACACTGCCGTCTATTATAGTCACCTTGTCGTATACTCACGGAATAAACGGTAACCCCATTCATCTTATTGATACTGAGATTTGAAATATCTTGTTTTTAAATTAATTTTTTTTCTTTTAGTATATTTTACGTTTATCTTAATTACGTCATGCTATAAAAGGTATAGTAATTTTATTATAATTTCCACTGTATATTCCGTACACCATCAATGTGAACAATGTCGCCGCCAGACTGCATATAAATGCTCATCAGACAAAAATTAGTAGATTGTCTGCATACCTGCAATTTGTGTTTTTATTATTGTTGTTGCTGTCCGCATGTGACAAGAAATTTTGTGCAGTTTTTCGCAATTAGTAATTAATAATTAACTATTATCAAACCGATTGGCTCAGTGGCGGGGCCCTCCACCCGCGGAGTCAATGGTCGCGGGTTCGATTCCCGCATCGGAATAAATATTCATATGGATTTTTAAATGTTTATTCCGAGTCTGGTAACCCCCCCCCTCAATCCACATTTCCTTTCCTGCCCCTTCCTTTCTTCTCTATCCTTTCCCTTCCTCTCCGCCAATCCACGGTCTGCCGTGCCAATGGATGCGTGGCTAGGGGCGAGCCTAGTCGTAAGCGTGCTGCTGGGGCTGACCTCCATCCTCCAAAAAATATTATCAAACTTATATTTAAACATTACATTTAAACTTAAAAAGCATTTCTGATTTGTTAAAACATTTTTTTATTTGTACTAATGGTTAAAAACACTAAGACGAAATGACTTGATAGTCGGCAGGATTTTTTAGCCGTTTCGTTTCGCCACTTTTTTTAACAAAAATAACGTACAATATAACGCTATTTATACAAATACACGCATAAAATATAATACATAACGGCCAAAGCGCATACGATGGGCCTATCCTGGAGCGAAGTGACAGATTGAAATGGAGAAGCGTCGTGCCTACCTTATGCGCCACCAGGGGAACTTAATACTAAGAAAGAGAGAAATACAAATACAGAGAAATATATGTATCTACGAATAAAGAGGCGACTGAGTGTCGTGTTTTATTGATCCTTTTGAAATCTTTATTTTTTTAAATACCTATTACTAACTCCTTAATTAATTTACGAAAAAGGTTCAAAAAGTAGCCTTAATAAAAAGTTTAACAAAAATTTGTAAAATATATAATGTTTTTTACTAGTACTTTACATAGAGTACAAAATACATAGAAATATATAAAATTCACAACTTAATATGCACTTATTCACTTAGATTTTTTCAGTGTGTGGTATTTTTGAAACATTCTCCTGGATGGAGGCTAAGCTTCCTATCCCAAGTTTCGCAATAGAATGTTGCCCCTTTTCTCCCTCTTTGTATTTTCCCATCAGAACACATTATATGTTTAAAAATATTATGTAAAAAAATAAAATGAGTTTTTCCATCTAAGCACTGGTTGGTGTCACTTGAGGACCTAACTACACGTGCTTTCGAGGCCACGAAAGATTTGCTACTAAAAACAAATTAGTGAATATACGAGTCCTTTGTTAGTATTGGTATGGTTGAGAGAAATTTCTCGCCCCTTCCTATTGTTACGCAGATACTTACATACATCGCAACCAAAAAGAAAAAAAATACATTTGATAATTTAAATTATTTTTCAAAATTGCGATACTATAATTTCGAGTCTGACTCGACGATAGAGTGGTACGGTTTAATGAGTTCTTGGAGTGCATGGTATGAGATCGATCAAAATCAAAATCGAGTTGTGAAATGCTGTACTAGAGTAACGGTTAAAATATTATAATAAAATAAAATGCATATTTGCCGGCTGTTAACTGGAGCTAATACATTCTAGGTGTTTCAATTTTTATGTGTATTCATATAGTAAAAAGATAGAGCTAGCTAGATAAGGTAGTCTCTGGGTATCAGAAATACTAAGAGTGTAAATGTAACATATTAAAATGTTTCTTTTATAAAAATATTTTACATGAAAATCAACTTTCTATTTATTCTAAAGAGACTGCAAAATAATAAGTAATGTTACACGTTTGATGTTAAAATTTCTTAGGAGCAAGACGGAGATTAGAAATATATTTATTATATGATATCCGTTGTGAATTATACATCCGGGTTTCTGAAACAAAATCATCATTTATTCTTAGGAATACCTATGATGGTCACATGGTGAGTAACTAACTAAACGTGGTTTAGTTGGAAATTACCTGTAGATACGTTATCTCCGTGTGCGCAATGACGTGCAAATTTTATTGTAAGTTTTTTTTTTATCAAGAGATGTTCATAGATCTTCTGATTTTTTGAAGATTATAATTATTGTTCTGATACAATAATATATTGTCAAATGAATTCATGAATATGAATCTCTAATAGAGTTGTCTAGAATTTTGATATAATATTGATTGCATAGATATTTAAATAACCCAAAGTCTACAGCAGATATCCTGAGCGCCTGTTCTCGTAATTAAAATCATTAATATAACCGTAATAGTCCACTGCTGGACTTTGCCATTCTCAGAAAGTAAACCATCTGTCACACAATTATACGTGTCGTCAAAAAATTAATGAATTCATTAATAATATTTTGTAATAATTTTCTTAACCGTATTAACATAATATCATTATATATCATATTATGACTAGTGGCAACACATTTTTCTTTTGATAAATACGATCATATTAAATCAAAAGATACCTCTGAATTAAAATGCCTATAGGGTTGATTATATTTCGCAAGAATGTGGAATATATTTTATTTATAAGTGCTATTTCGGAAAACACAATTTTATATTTCCATTCCATTTTTTCTATATTTCTATTGAAAATGTATATAATAAAATATATAAATTTTGGATATGCAAACTGAAATGGCAATAAATGAATCATATTTGTGATTTTTCTGCTGGAATTCGTGGGTAAGCAATACAGTGGTTCCGCTCATATTTAAGCAATCGCACCCAACGAGTTCAAATAGCCGGCTATCTCAGTGATTCCACTCTTATGACACATGGGAGTTCCGCAAGGTAGTGTTCTTGGTCCGATACTTCCTCCTATATATAAACGATCTTTGTTCACTAAGCCTAGGTAATCCGTCAAACATATCATATGCTGATGACACTGCGATTATCTTTAGTGCTCAAACCTGAGACGAAGTTAACAAAACAGCGCTAAAAAGACTGCGTAATAAGAGTCAATACCCGTATTACGCATTCTTTTTTGCGCTGTTGAGATATTGAGCTTCTCAACGATCTTCACACAATGAAAATTTAAAAATCTGTATTGTTGTTTCAGTTTTACCGAAAGGTCTTAAAAAATTAGCTCCTTCAATCTTAAAATTCGACACCTGTGAAATCGTAAGCGATATCATTTGAAATTGTCCTCAGTTGATTCATATTAATAACATAACATATTTGGGGTTCATAATAGATGAGCATCTCAACTGGAAATAGAGGCTATAACAGTAATTTGAGAAAGCTTCTCCAGATATTCAAAAAACTACAACGTATTGCCGACAGAAGAATAACACTAGTATTCACGGCACTTTGCACTAGTATGCTTAATTATTGCGTTGTAAGTTAGGGAGCGGCTTGTAGTACAGACATAAGAAAATTAGAAAAAGCTTAAAGAGCAATCTTAAATTTTGAATGGCAAACCGCTAATGCACCCTACCAACTTACTCTACAGTATGAATCGTTAACAGTACGACTCTCTCAGTAATCGCTCCCTCATATCTAAGGATAGTTGTCATCATGATGTTGTCCGCCTTTGGAGTATATTATTTGTTTCCACCACCATCTATCCATCGCTTCGTTAACTATGTGGTGGAACTTGGTGGTTGACGATTCTTTTAGTTGGACTATTCGCCGGATTTGTAATCGGCCTCTCGATCGTTTTCCTTCCGTATTACCAACCGCAATATACGGTAATGAAAGTTGGGTTTCGCAGAAGATTCATGAAAGCAGACTGAATGCGATGGAAATGAGAGCTTTAAGATGTATGTGTGGTGTAACTTTGAATGATAGAATAAAAAATGAAATTATAAGAGAGCGATATTATTTTCAAGAAGAAGATTCACTTTTGGCTGTGGCTTGCTTAATACGTTGCTGCTGTAATATATATATATATATATATATATATATATATATATATATATATATATATATATATATTACGACAGCAACCTATTAAGCAAGTTTAATATAACACAAAATTGTTGCAATGTAGGCCGGAGGTATAATAGACGTTCGCCGACCGCAGTCGGTACGCTTATTCATGCAAATTGCAATCCTAATTTTCAGGTCTTGTTTGTACAATTCCCTATCCACTTTGCATTCCCTTACCTAGCTAAGCCAAGAACCCCATTTTTTGTTTAATCACCAATTTATTTAGTAGTAGTAATCGCTAACTAATAAATTTTCGTGGAAACCAGCATTGATACATGCTGTTTATATTAATTTGTAACTGGCCGATAATGTTTAATTTTTCCAAGCGGTTAAATGATTTGGTTTCTGTTTCATTTCACATTTCCTGTTTTTTTGTAATAGAAGAGAAGGACATTGGAGCAAGTGGATCAATTGATGGTAACGGAGCCATCGTCATCTGCAACACCCAGAGCACAGGAGATGTGTTGCATCCACCACACAACACCACTTTAACCACGTTCGTTATTAACGCACAATATTATTTACCAGCAAGATTATTCTCTCACTGACGAATGAATAATGGAGTTTTTTTAAGTAACGTCTGGTTCAGTGTGTACTTTTTGTATTAAGATAAAAAAGGTACTTATCATATTACATTATGTAAGTTAAATATTAGGTTAATTTTGGATGGCAAAAGGTGCAAATCTTAGAAGATTTTCGATCAGTGTGTCCCGCCAGTAGTCAAGATTTTCATAAAAGTGTTGCCGTAATTTCTTAGCTCTAAATAATATATAAAGCTTAGAAATTACGGTAAAACTTTTCGATTATGAGACAGGTCAATATTCAGTAAGTTGTTTCAACACTATTGATTTTTTGCCCCTGTAAATCCATCGTAAATGAAATAATCCCCACCTTCGTGAGAATCGGAATCATCTCTTCAGGCGTATATGTCAAGGGTACTATTTGATTCAATTTTGCCGATATCAAAAGGAACAGAAGTGTGATATTTTGTTACTTGTCGCTTTTTATTTCAAAAATAAATTGATAAGTATTTATGTAGGATGAAAAGGAAAATGATGTAAAATTTCTTGTTTTTCTTCTCTAATGAAATTTATTTTATTTCGATGATTATAGTTTCATTACGTGGTAGAGCCACGTTACAGATACATTTGTGACAACATACATACATACATATCGTCACGCCTTTTTCCCGTAGGGGTAGGAAGAGACCACAGATCGCCATCCACTACGATCCCCGCAGAGCTTACTCGCTTCCTCTACACGCAACTATCCTTCCTCTCTTATCATCGTAGCAAAACGGCTCTCCGTTTGTCGCTTCTCGCCTTCGTGGGAATTAGGACGTGACGGGTGACGAACCACGTCGCCGTCTTTTTTTAACAAATTAGGTTTATTTAAATTCGTCGATGTTGCTAATGGCCAATAGTCAACGCTGCCCATAGACATCTATAATACCAGAGGTATACAGATGCATTGCAGGCCTTCTGGCTTCGCTATTTTGAAAACTTTTTGTATCTTTGCCTAGCTACCTGTCCGATAGTTATGATATTGGTACACGGGTACGCGACCCCGGCCTCCCGAGCTATTACCGTATCACTCCTTGTCTTCCATTGCGGTAGTATATTCCTATCATCCTGTCTAAATTCATCTTTCCTTTCCCCTGCCCTTTCTTTTTTTTTCTATTCTTTTCCCTTCCTCTCCGCCAATCCACGATTTACCGTGCTAAAGGATACATGGCTGGGGGCGAGCTTAGTCGCAAGCGTGCCGACCGTCCCGGGATCGGGCTACCCCGGTTACTATAATGCCTTACCTCAGCTCTGCTGGGGTTGACCTTCATCCAAGCAAGATTATTCTCTCACTGACGAATGAATAATGGAGTTTTTTTAAGTAACGTCTGGTTCAGTGTGTACTTTTTGTATTAAGATAAAAAAGGTACTTATCATATTACATTATGTAAGTTAAATATTAGGTTAATTTTGGATGGCAAAAGGTGCAAATCTTAGAAGATTTTCGATCAGTGTGTCCCGCCAGTAGTCAAGATTTTCATAAAAGTGTTGCCGTAATTTCTTAGCTCTAAATAATATATAAAGCTTAGAAATTACGATAAAACTTTTCGATTATGAGACAGGTCAATATTCAGTAAGTTGTTTCAACACTATTGATTTTTTGCCCCTGTAAATCCATCGTAAATGAAATAATCCCCACCTTCGTGAGAATCGGAATCATCTCTTCAGGCGTATATGTCAAGGGTACTATTTGATTCAATTTTGCCGATATCAAAAGGAACAGAAGTGTGATATTTTGTTACTTGTCGCTTTTTATTTCAAAAATAAATTGATAAGTATTTATGTAGGATGAAAAGGAAAATGATGTAAAATTTCTTGTTTTTCTTCTCTAATGAAATTTATTTTATTTCGATGATTATAGTTTCATTACGTGGTAGAGCCACGTTACAGATACATTTGTGACAACATACATACATACATATCGTCACGCCTTTTTCCCGTAGGGGTAGGAAGAGACCACAGATCGCCATCCACTACGATCCCCGCAGAGCTTACTCGCTTCCTCTACACGCAACTATCCTTCCTCTCTTATCATCGTAGCAAAACGGCTCTCCGTTTGTCGCTTCTCGCCTTCGTGGGAATTAGGACGTGACGGGTGACGAACCACGTCGCCGTCTTTTTTTAACAAATTAGGTTTATTTAAATTCGTCGATGTTGGATGAAGGTCAACCCCAGCAGAGCTGAGGTAAGGCATTATAGTAACCGGGGTAGCCCGATCCCGGGACGGTCGGCACGCTTGCGACTAAGCTCGCCCCCAGCCATGTATCCTTTAGCACGGTAAATCGTGGATTGGCGGAGAGGAAGGGAAAAGAATAGAAAAAAAAAGAAAGGGCAGGGGAAAGGAAAGATGAATTTAGACAGGATGATAGGAATATACTACCGCAATGGAAGACAAGGAGTGATACGGTAATAGCTCGGGAGGCCGGGGTCGCGTACCCGTGTACCAATATCATAACTATCGGACAGGTAGCTAGGCAAAGATACAAAAAGTTTTCAAAATAGCGAAGCCAGAAGGCCTGCAATGCATCTGTATACCTCTGGTATTATAGATGTCTATGGGCAGCGTTGACTATTGGCCATTAGGCGACTAACTTGTTTGTTTGCTTCCCTATCACATATGTAAAACCATAGACGTTATTGAAGTGTTGCCGACCTTAAGTACACATGTATGTAGGTTTGCATTTTTAATGGTCTAATGTTGTATTATATATCTACTGCCGATAGAAGCTGGTTCTTTAGAGTGGTGGTGTGACAAAAAAGGTTTTAAGCAAAACGTACCTTGCAGGATTGCCACTTAATGTACAATAGATGCAACACGGACGATTAGGACAAGTTTTATTAATGGCGAGTTGTGCGGTAGCAGAATTACTGGCGTGATTTCTTTTGTTTATTTGAATTAATATTACCAAGTACACTTTGTACTTAGTAAACTACGCCTTATATGTATATTTCGACACCGACGGTGGTTGGAATTAAAATTAGTCTCGGCCCGAACGAATTGAGTTTTTATTCACAAAATCAACAACATCTTTTTAACAAACAAATAACGAATAATCTGCCAACGGATGACGCCACAAAATATATAAAACTAAATTTTATCTGTTGCATAAAATAATTAAATAATGATATTAATTCTAATACACTCACAATTACTTTCGTTAATAAGACATGCGATGTGTGTGGCCAGCTGTGAATGTGTAAATGTTTTATTAAAAAAATGATTTAATATAATATAAAACCGTATATGTTTTCATAGAGAGCGCAACATATGGAGATGAAAACATGCGATGAAATATTCATAAAGCACTCTTAGTTTTCTCAAAACCTCAGTGATACAGTAGCTTTTTACCTAAAAATTCTGACGTAATTATTTTTACGTAACTTAACCTATACGTACTTTAACTAACTGCCAAATTTGCTTTGAATTTTTATTTTACATTTTTTGTCATCCGATGGAAAGTAATCAATAGACATCCGCCGGCCATAGACATCTGCAGCGCCATAGGCAGTGCGGTCGCGTTGCCGACCTTTAAGGAAATTTGAATTGGATTTTAGAGTTTAGCACATAAGATTTATACTTGTACATGTGTATTACATCACAAAACTTATTATTAGTCCCCCCTGGTCACACCATAGTCCATTTTGTTAACTAGAGAGGGTTTTCCAATGAAAAAGTACGAATAGTCCATGCCGAAACTGCGCAATAAATTTAATTAGATTTTTCTGAGTTTAAATATATTTTATTATCTTCTTAAAGGTACTACATCAGTCGATTTATTTAACCTAGTAATTTGCAAAACCAAATGGTTTTGCAAATTGTGAACGAACAGCTATTGTATCGAAGAAAGATACTTATTCTGATCTATTTCAAGTAAGTTATCTCTATAATACTTAACATGAGTTTCACGATAACATCAAGTACCTTTACGTTATTGTCGAAAGGTAGCTGTTCAGAGTGCCACTTCGTCTTTTATCGATAACGCGCATAGCTTCCAGGAGGTATATTGATCTAAATGACTTTAAGCTATTCCACAGTGTCGCTATTATTTTTACAAATAGATGTTTCTCCTTTATAATTTATATTTCTAATCTTCATACACTGTAGAAAGGTTGAAAAACTCAAATTAATACTACCAACGCTTCAGGCTGGTTATGAATTTAGATATGCGACAATTGTCGATCGTAAGATTCTTGAAGCTATCTAGAAATATATCTATCTGGGAATAGGGTTTTTTTTATCGAAGAGATAATTACGATCAACAAGGAAGGACTGCAATACAAAGCGTACTGCAATTGCATTGCACACCTTAGACTAAGGTTGTGGATAATGTTGTGGAGGCGAAGAAAAAAGTAATGGGAGCGGATAGGAAGTAAAAGAGTGGAAAAGAATTTGGGCCTCCAGATCCTATCGTACGCACGTAATACGTACGCATTCCATCGTATGAAACGCTGCAACATAGTAAAATTTCTATTAACTTCTTTCATAAACAAATTAAGTCTTACATTTTTATAGAAAAGAAACTGCGGCTAAATCACATGGTGGTAGATGGCCAAACATCTTCCACGATTAGTGATTGACTCGCGATTTATTAGCAGATTATGGATTTATTAATTTTTATGTGATGCACAACTCAAGTTAAACGGTATTATTGAAAAACTAAAATAAAGATGGAGGGCGCATAACAATCTGTATAAAGACTCTATAATAATATAGCCCTTCAGATTCTATAACAATATAGCCCTCGTTTTCATTATATTGTGATAATAAAACAGCTTAACTTAAAAATTTTGATTTATTTTAGTATAAGCGAAAATTTAGGATGTCGAAGAATCACAAAGGTACGGTAAGAATTTTGTTCATATTCAAGTTTCAAACACACCTCAGTTGTACAATTTTGGCGATGGCACCGTCTTTCTTTGTCCCTTTGTTTATATCTTCTGTAACTCCGATACGACGCTCTATGTAAATTTGGACCTGTGATAAAAAATTCATGAGCCTTGCTTGCTTGACTTGCTTTGTATTCGAAAATGTGAAATAGGCTTCGATGTCAGCTTTTCAACATTTGTAACGCTTTTTTTTCAATAAATAATGCATACATTAAAAATATGTAATATATATGAACATACGTCGTTTCATTTACACTTACACCCTATGAGGCTTATATCCAGCACACAGTCCACTACTGTCACTGGCTGAGTATAATTATAGTATAATATTAAAAATTGGCATATTTATATATTTTAAACAACTACATTTTTCTAAACACACATGAATATTTATTATAACTTGGACAGCGGAAACCTAATGTGGGTAGACGAAAACGTACGGGCTGCCGCTGACTGACAATAATGATGTGATTAAACAGTTAAAACTTTTACTAAGCTAAGATCCGCGACAAGCAAACAACAAAAGAAAATTAATAATATGTGTTTTCCTGCTGGATGAAGTGGATTTACATGGAACTTCTAAGTCACTTATTCAATTAACTTAATCCACTTATACAATTAAATTAAATAATAAAAAAACGAACAAACTTTTATTTCAACATATCAGACACAAAACACGTATTTACGTATTTGAGATTATTTAAATTCAAATTAAATTGAAATGGAGAATTAAGTTAAAGAAAATTTAATTTATTTGTTTTATTAACAGACACAAAAATGCTAAACTTTTACTACTGCATGGTTAAGGTAGTTTACAACAGTTTGGGTTGATTATTGTCGACCTCCGAGGAGCGAACATTTCCCTTATCTATTTCAGTGCAACAAAGCGCTTTAACAAATGGCTAGGTCTCTTTAACAATGCTATCTGGCCCTAAATTGTCTCCTTTTGCACTTAATTATTGCCCGCGGCAATTCTACAGTTGACTTTTAAACGTAACACAAATTACCCATTTTTTTGGGAGAAGATGCTTCTGTATGTATTTTACTTGTCGTACTTCATCTTCATATTGCACTTATTGATATGGCACTTATTGATTATGACAATGGAACTGAAGTTGTAAATGATCATAGTCGAAATAATTGGTGTAAGCTCTTCTATTTCTAATTTTTCTTTGATTGACTCCGGCAAAAGAAGATTTTTAACAGTTTCATAGTTCATATAAGAGTTTTTGTACTTTTGGGCAAAGGGGTTTCTCCATTTCTAAAGAAACAAAGACTCACCACGATTGTTTAATGTGAATTGCCGGGGTTTTGTATATAATAAGTTACAAAGGCCACTGTTTAGGTTCATGAAGAGTTATTATTAAACCCTTTAATCAATCTGCCGCCTTACTGTCGTCGACGTCGAAGACTCTTTCAGTAAAACAATATAACTTTCAAAATCAAACATGAAAATAACAACAGCAACGTATACGTATAATGGAAAATACAAAATCATTTCCAGTTTATTCTTTAAGTGATTGATTTAGCAGAAGCTGCACAATGCTATTCTTTATTAGAATTCGTTAAGAGTCAGCGGCTGATGTTTAGACGTAATTAAATCAGTTATTAGTCCTCACAGTAAAATACTTGGTTGCCACATTATATTACATAGACTTTATTATTTGTCGAGCTAAACTATTAAAATATTGTCGCAAGTATATGGACAGTCAAAAGTTTTACTTAGCTAAGATCCGCGACAAGCAAAACAATAACAGAAAATTAATAATGTGTGTTTTTCCGTTGGGTTTAGTGGATTTATTTGGAACTTAAACCAAAAACTTACCGAAAATCGGCCATCAACTCTCCACCCACCAACCACTATACACAACGCCAAACACACACATTATTAATTTTCTGTTATTGTTTTGCTTGTCGCGGATCTTAGCTAAGTAAAACTTTTACCTGTCCATATAGTGATGGATTTCCGCAAAGTAACGCCTGACTCCATTAATAATTGTCGCAAGTATTGAATATTCGAATAACAAGTTAAACATTACTTTGATAATATCTGCGAAAATAAATTAAAAATAGAACATCGCGTATTTGCAAAGGAGTATATAAAAACTGAAAATATTGCCCCAAATTCTTGCCCACAAATGGCTATCACGAAATTCTTCAAACACGTTTACACTCTCTGTTAATCTGAAAATTATAAGGAAAGAAACGGTAGTGAAACATAGTGTCCCAGTACCGTTTTAGTATTTGAAGTGATTTGTTTCATTACTATTTTTTCAGCTTCAATTTTGACTATTCCGTTCCTTGTAGTGATAATGTAAGTCAACAATGGCTTAGGTCTATGTTCAGTTGTTATTACAAACGTCAATTAGCAGGTATAATTGATAAATTATTCATATGGATGACTTGGGAAAAAAATGGAAAAGCGCATCTGATTAAATAAAAATTAATAATGATATGAGTATAATATAATACTTTAAACTTGAGCACTACATGAGAAGAGAAGTAACGAGTAGTCTTCGATTAGTTCTTTAATTAACGGTTATTTTGAAATGCAAATTTTAGTAAAATTTATTTGTAATACACTCCTATGACTGAAGTCATAGGAGAATTATATGTGAAGTTGGAAATTTTATTAGTAGTAATTTAAAATACTTGCCCGGTCGGAGTGGGTACTGAAGATTACGTCAGGTGAACCATGCAGATGGTTTAAATTGAATTTTATCGCCGTCTGTCTATATTAATCGAGGCATCTTGGCGGTTCAAACATGTCAGTAAAATAAAAATATTATCAGACGCCATCACTCTTTATCAGATCTAATTGATGACTTTCATCTTTTAAATTGACTTCCATCATTACAGTAATTGGTAACAGTCCACATAAATTAATTCTTTATTAATTTGTTTTTTTTTTTTACGATATTAAATGAGCAAGTGGCTTACCTGATAGTAAGCATCTACTACCTCCCATCTATCGTCTAATAGGGGAAAAAAGAAGTAATGAGAAGGGGAGAAGTTAATGGAGATCATTGCACTTACCCTACGAACACAATTAAATGTTAGTAGCAATAGCAATGCTTCACGCCAAATTTTGTGTGGACGTGGTAATTTCTTGATGATCCGACCTATTCATACTGCGTCAATGGAGCATTCTAATGCGCAAGGAAAGCTTGAGATTGTAATTACGAAAATTATATTTCATGTTGTTGAAGGTCTTGTGCAATAGGCTACCAGTATTAACATATTTGAATCAAGTTATTATAAATATAAACAGTTGGTGTACATAGAATTTTGAATGGTAAAATAAGAATCTTCGATAAAAATGACTTTATTAAAAAACAAGCATATCGAACTTGTAACAGAAAAAATAAAATTTATGATGCCATGTCTCGTTTTGTCAGAAGTTATAAATTTCCGAGGTCTATCATATAAATGGAAACGTACTCCATTGATTGAAATAATTATACATATGGACCTAATATAAAATATGTTGATTCGTTTATTTATTACTATTTAGACTTTCTAATCTTTCATCTATTGGTTTTTGGTACTAATTACGCCCTCTGTCTGCCAGGATACCATATAATTTAAAGAGTTTTAAAACAGAGTATAGTATTTGGAGGATGGATAGGATTGAACAACACAGAACACACAGAACAGGGTCTGTGCTCATATAGTAGTTTGCCAAGTAAATCCAATGAAACTCCGTGTGATAATCGTATATACGTGTATTAACTGTCATTAAGAAATTCTAACATGTAACATTAAACTTAAAACTATATCATTAGGTGTTGATATTTTTTCCCCGCCTCCCGTACGGTACTGTTGCTAGCAGAGTTTTGTATATTCGTCACAGGTATATAATCAAAGCAATTCAGTGACTGAACGACGAGTCGCGTGAAACTTTTGATCGAATTGGCGCGTGTGTATACAGTTACGGATACGTAACGATATATCCTATAAAAATACAGTAGAATAGTTAATCGTATTATAAAAATACTGTTACTGTTACGTGTTATTCATATTATCAAGGTGAGCTTGTAGTTTACTACACTTTTTGTTTTGATTCGGTTACGCGCAGAATTTGATTTCTATATTTAAATAATCAACAATTATTAAATATTGAGAAAAAAATTGTATCTTAGATCTCTTTTTAATAGTTATTGTTGAATAATTATTATACTTTCAAGTTGTATAAATGAAATATAGCATTGTAATATTAGTATAGTTTACAAAATAACCTAGGAGGCGAAAATGTAATAAATCATAATAAGAAAACTTACCTAAAACATCAGAGCCAAATAACTTAAGATTTTTGAAAAATCATAACTGATTTGTTATTAAAGCTATAAGTGTCCTTTTTTAAAACAAATTTCTTTTATGACTACCTATCAATATCACATCTGAATACACACTAGAAGTTACTACTACTTTTTGTTCCAATGGTTTACAGCATTATCATATTTTTATACATACTTATAAAATGCTGTAACTGAATCAGACAAATGTATGGGCAATTCCAAATCAGAGCTTTTTATGTCTAGCAAAAATGCTGTAACCAGTCATTGAAGAATGTTTTCACTTTCTTCATTTGGATTTAAATGCAACATATTCATTTAAGTGCTCAGAAATGTCTTTACTGTTAGAATTTAGATACTTTGCTAGAATAAAAATAACTTCTAACATAATGTAAATGTACATAGATTACTAACAATTTTGGAGTTTATCATATTTTAAATGTTTCTGTTGTTTTTGTTTAACGGTTAATCACAAAATACCTATTACCTAATCACTTCAAAATTTTATTGAGTTTGTAATCTTGATGGTACCGATTAATCTACTTCGTGTCCTCTCCATTCTATTCCATTGTTACCCCGACCGCACCATTTAATCTTATAAGTGTCCTGTGCATTTTATTCCTTCCTTATCTCAACCGCACTGATTAACCTCCTTTGTGTCTTCTCCCTTCTACGTCACATTGACGAAAGCATCCGTGCTATATTGGCACTATTGAAAGCCATTAATTCAAATGAATGAATAGAATAAAAACGAGTAAGTATGAAAAGACATTTATTTAATGTCTTTTCTTAAGGTTAAATGTTAAAACAATACAATAGTATTATTAATATAATATGTTATAACATATTATATATACAAAAGTATGAGAACAATAAAAATGGTTATTTTTTATAACACAAAACAATACAAAATCAACTGAAACAAAATTATCAATTCTAATATTATTTGTTTTATTTCTTTACTTATCTTAATTTTATATTTCAATCTCATCTTCTTCATCTGCGTCAACTAAATAATTCTTCACTTTATTATTTTAATATTAAATTTATTATATGTTTGGATGTTTCATTACAAAGGGCATAAATAGAAATAATTGTATAAAATAGTCTCCATTTTATACAATTATTTTATTACCATAATATATAATAATTTTAATTACCATAATTTATAAATATTTTTGTATGAAACTGAGTAAACAACAGTCACATTTAATTAATTTTCTTGTTAATGCAATAAACATGGTGTGTTACTTTTAACTTATACATATTACTGCCATGATTATGTTCTTTGGAAAACTAGAATTAATGTAAACAATTTTCCCAACAATGAAATATAAATACAGGTAAATTTTTTTCTTATCAGATTATTGTTTTGTTTCAGATGAAGACTACTTTATTGATTCTTGTAGTATTATTATGTACAGTAATAGCAAGTGCTCGACCGGAAATAAGAAAGATTGATTCCACTTCCGAGGAAGAAAGAAAAGAAGAATCAGGTTTTGTTAGAAAAAGAAGAGATAATATGTTAACAGGAAGAAAAACAAGACATTCACGACAAGCAATGTGGTATGATTATCAGGAATTCCAAAAAACACAAGTTTTGGAAGAACTTCTCTCAGTTATAAGATCGTTAAAAGATGAAATTTCTTCTATGAAAAATCTTGCTCGTCCGCCTATTAGCACTCCACCTCAGAATTATTACATTCCCTACCCTATACCCACATATATTCCTATTCCTCCCTATTCATTTGGTGGACCTAACAATAATTTATATAATGTTTCATCTTTTGATAATCGAATAGATGTGAACCAAATATGTGAAAATAATAAAGTTGACAATGAAGATGGAGACGATGGAATACGACCAATTTCTTTGATTCCTGTTAATTTGAATAATCAGCAGAAAAGACCGCAACCTCCAGTTGAACATGGGAGCCAACAGGGTGGGGTAAGTTACAATAAAAACTAAAGAATCCAAATTAGTATTTCATGTTTTTTTAGTTCATTGTTATGATAGACACAATAAACCATCTAAAAGGAGAGATTGAGTATATCATGAAAGAAATTAAAGTATTTTTTGATAGAGTAAGGATTCAAAGGGTTTTGAAAATTCTTGCTATGATGATCAACATATATAATCACTTTCTCTATGCATTTCCATTGTATATTAGATTAGAACTCAGTTGAATGCAAATGATTATAAATCTGTCAACAATGCACAGTCTAGAAGTTGTACATACACTCATAGTGGCCATTAGTCATTACAGGCATATTGATTATGGTCATGACATTTTATTAATATAAATTATTTTTATCATATTAGATTCACAACTAAGTTCTCGCTGTTTTTTTTATAAAAATGGAACTTGTGCAAAAATGCTTACATTTATAGTATTCAAAGTATATTCGTGGATAGCTTTGCCCATCTTTCTGGCAGGGATCGAATACTGTTACAAAAATATTGTTCGTCTTTTGGGGCTATCCACGAATCGAGCCATTTTTCGATGTCTTTATATGATCAGAACTGTTGATCAGCCAGATCATGTGCCATCGAACGAAACAAGTAATAATCGGACGGTACAATATCTGGACCGAGCAACCTTGGCACAGCTCTAACCCATATGGCGTTCTAGGATACTAACTAGTCGAATAAAGTTGGGATGCAAGGGAGCATACTTGAACCTTCTGCTCCAACTGTCAACCTCACCTGCACGCGGTGCATCCTGCCATAAACCAACGAGACAATGACGACCGATCGATGGCGGTATAACCATCGCACAAAATGCAAGGCCAAAGTAACTCAGGCCGGTAACGGGCAGCGGCGTTACCGGTGCGACGCGTCTGGCTCCGCGGTCGCCAACCCACCTGCCCAGTGTGGCGACTACGGGCAAAAACCCCATGGAGCACACCAAAAAACCACAGCCCCCAGTTCCCGGTTGCCCCATTATTCCTGGCCAAGGTAGCGGTCATGGTTACGATGGGGTGGGGGGTGCGAAGAATCCCCGGGAGAGGTTAGGCTACCGACACAAACTGGACTTGGCGACGTACAATGGACGAAGTCTGCGGCACGACGAGCACGTACACGAACTCGTGGTAGAGCTGGAAAAGATAAGATGGCACATTGTTGGACTAAGCGAAGTCCGTAGACAGGGGGAGGACACGCTGGTCCTGCAATCTGGCCATCTGCTCTACTACCGAGAGGGACATAGTCTTTCCCAAGGTGGCGTGGGATTCCTTGTCAACAAAGTCCTCACCAACAACATTGAAGAAATATCCAGTGTGTCGGCGAGGGTTGCGTACCTCGTACTCCGGCTATCGAATAGATATAGTCTAAAGGTAGTACAGGCATACGCGCCCACGTCAGCACACCCGGATGTGGAAGTAGAGGCTATGTATGAAGACATAGCCAAGGCCTTACATAATACCATAAAGGCCCACTTCAATGTTGTCATGGGGGACTTCAATGCCAAAGTAGGGCTGCAAACAGGAATCGAATCTATTATGGGACCACATGGTTTTGGACAGAGGAACCACAGGGGGCAAATGCTGGTCAACTTCCTGGAGAAAGAGGGGCTCTATCTGATGAATTCCTTTTTCCAGAAGAAGCCCCAAAGGAAGTGGACGTGGCGAAGCCCCGATACTGTGACAAAAAATGAGATTGACTTCATCATGTCGGACAAAAGACACGTATTCAGAGATGTCTCAGTGATCAATAGGTTCAATACCGGCAGTGATCACCGAATCGTGAGAGGCACTCTGAATATCGACTTCAAGATTGAAAGATGTCGTCTGGTGAAGTCTACGCTCCGACCGACTCTGCTCGAAACTGTAGCGGGATCTCAACGCTTCCAATTGGAACTTAAAAATCGATTCGACATACTGGAACTTTGACGAGGACCTCAACAGCGTGGTGAACACCTTGAGGGACGAAGGGAACAGGTTTTGTGGAAGGAAGCGTATGGGCCGAAAGTCCAAGCTCTCAGACGAGACACTACAGTTAATGGACATGCGGCGTGAAGTGACCACACATGGGGAACAGGTGGCACTCACCAAGCTTATCAGGAAATGCGTGCGGCGGGACATGCGTCGCTCTAATGCTGAAGCCATTAAAGAAGCAATAGAGCGACACAAGGGCCCTAAAGTATTTGCACAAAAGCTTGGGAGAAGCCACCTCACAAAATTAAAAACCCAGGATGGCAGAATACTCACGTCGAAGTCTGAGGTTCTCGGTGAGATCGAAGACTTCTACGGCAAACTATACGCTTTTCATGCACCACAACCTGAACCCGTTTACAATGATCCCAGAGCCACGCTTTCCCGCCACTACACCGACGAGCTGCCAGATATTGCCCTCGAGGAGATGGAGTTGGCCCTCGGACAACTTAAAAATGGAAAAGCCCCGGGCGAAGACGGGATTACTGTGGAGCTCTTAAAAGCAGGAGGTCGACCCGTGCTTAAAGAGCTCTGCAGAATATTCAATTCTGTCGTGCAGAATGGGAGAACTCCTCGGGCATGGAACAGGAGCATAGTCGTATTATTCCACAAAAAAGGGGATAGGACGCTACTTAGCAACTATAGGCCCATCTCGCTCCTGAGCCATGTCTATAAGTTGTTTTCGAGGGTCATCACCAATCGACTCGCACGAAGACTTGACGAGTTTCAACCCCCAGAGCAGGCTGGGTTTCGAGGAGGATTCGGCACCATAGACCACATTCACACAGTGCGGCAAATTATACAGAAAACAAACGAGTATAATCAGCCCCTGTGCTTAGCATTTGTGGATTATGAGAAGGCCTTTGACTCCATTGAGACCTGGGCTGTCATGGAAGCCTTGCAGCGGTGCCAGGTAGATCATCGATACATCGAGGTATTGAGATGTCTTTACAATGCCGCCACGATGTCCGTTCGAGTACAGGGCAGTCAAACAAAACAAATCCAGTTGTATCGCGGTGTGAGACAGGGGGATGTCATATCCCCGAAACTGTTCACTAATGCACTGGAAGACGTTTTCAAGACGCTAGACTGGAAAGGACGAGGCATAAACGTAAACGGTAAGTACATCTCACACCTGCGTTTTGCCGATGATATCGTGATCTTGGCAGAATCGCTAGAGGAACTGCAAGGGATGCTGAACAGCCTAAATGAATCCTCTCGACGAGTCGGTTTGACCATGAACTTTGATAAAACTAAAGTCATGGTCAATGATCATCTGGATCCACAACCGACCGTCGTCAGTGGTAAAACTCTCGAAGTTGTCCAGGAGTATATCTACCTCGGGCAAGTCTTGCAATTGGGTGGTGACAACTTCGAGAAAGAAGCCGATAGAAGGATTCAGTTAGGCTGGGCAGCATTTAGGAAACTCCGTCCGGTCTTCTCGTCGCCCATACCTCAGAGCCTGAAGACGAAAGTCTTCGACCAGTGTGTCCTACCCGTACTCTCCTACGGCGCCGAAACGTGGACGCTGACAGTCCGTCTGCTTCATAAGCTCAGAGTCGCTCAGAGAGCTATGCTCCGAGTTTCTCTGGTAGATAGATAGTCGCTCAAGACCGATCCTAGTGGAAAAGCACTGTGGACGCCCTCTGCCCCACCTCGGGGACATAGGATCATAAGAAGCAGCGGGTGGGAAAGGACTTCCCATTTGAGCGTTTCCATGTAGGTTTTAAATGGGTTTGGCAACATGCGGCCGAGTGTTTTCATACAGTAGTAATTCCTTTTTCGTTCCTTTGCTCGTATTGTGGCCGTTTTTCGCGCAGTAATCGGCGACTGCAGAGAGTAGACTCGAGCTTGCATAGCCTGTTAAAAATACATGCCACATTTTAACAATTCTGGGAACGTACTGTTATATCCATTCATTGTATCCTATAGAGCTGAGGGCTGCTGTGTCAGTAATATTGACTCAAGAGCCACAGTCGATGGGCATAGTCACACATACACACGCACGCACGCACGCACATCATATATTTAATTTATTATCTTATTTAATCCATTTTTATTCTCACTAATATTTAATTTCATTTCTTTTTTTCTCTACTGTTTTCATATTTATGTTATAACATTATAATATTTACGAAGAGAAGAGCCTAATTTCCCAGTACACAGGGACTCCTAGTGTGGAACTTAGTGTCCATACGTTACATATGTAAAAATTTTGAATATAAAACAATATAAATTTTTTAAATATAAATTATTATTATAAAACATTTGTATAAGATTTAATATTACAATATTTTAATTACTCAGATCTAAAATGTTTTCTGGTCTAAACGGGACTATGCAACAACTAGATAATTTGATTTCTTTTTTTCCAGATTTCCGATTCCATCGTTTTTCCAACAAAAGCCCCAGATTTTATAACAAAAGCCCCAGCCACAGAGAAGCCACTACAACTCACTACAGTAAAACCACCGGGCAAGTGTGATGCCGCTATTGTGTATTGTTGTATGTATAACGGTGATGAACAAAAAGATTGCTTCACCCGTTACGGTTGCCAAAAGACTTATTCGACCGGTGTCGCCTGTACAGAAATGGCGATTTACTCAGTAATTCAAAAGTTTAAACAGACATACAATCCTGATGGACCATTGAATTGATAGCATTAAGTAGTGGTGAAATCATCAAACACACATTTTTTTGTAATTTATTAAGTGAAAAACACTTAGTAATTTCAATTTGTCTGAAATGAAATTAAATCTTTGTAGATTTAATTACGTAAATGTAACTAATTTCATTCTAGTTCCTTATTCTTGTGATACTATGTCCTTATATATGTGGATACTTATATAATTGGATTTGGATTGTTGGGATTGTAATTGTTGGGAGTTAACAATTGTAAAAATTACAATTTTAACACGTATAAATACGTCAAATGTATGCAAATATAAATATAAAATACTATAAGATAAATGTGAATCTTGTACCTATACGGTATATAGGTAGGTAAAACGATAATTATGTGTAGTTGAGTTGTGTTAGGAGATAAAGCTGCGCAGTGTTTCAATGACAGAAAAATCTTTTTAATGTGATGAAACGGAAAACGATACGAATTCGAAGGAATAAGATTTTCACATTAAAAAGGGTTCACTTCATTTACAACTCCTCAATTGTTTTTAAGTGTGACGTCTGCATTGCTATCGCAATCACCATTATATTGGTGGTATAAATAATAAAACTACTTCGATATATCTCAACAAATGTAACTAATTACGTAATCCAAAAAAAATAACTAACTGTATGTGTAACTGTGACTAATATTGAGGAGCTCCGCACAATATGACGCCAGCACCGGTTGTCCAACTGCGAATTGCTTATTGCGAACGAAACGAACGAATGCGAGCCGTGCCCGCATTAGAGCACGGCTCTTGGTGCCCTGGTCCATACATTTTTGATCCATAATAATTTATATTTGTTTATGGGAGTCTAGACTAGATAGTCATAGATGTTTATGTGCACTATTATTGTCCTGTGTCAATTGTTCCTAGTCAATATTTAATTAAATGTTAACATGAAATCATGAACAATTTGTTTTATTCATAAAAAAAAATGTAATGAATTGGTAGAAAAGTTGGAACTGTATTCTCGTTCTATGCATTATAAAAACTCACTTTATTAAACAAAACAATTTATTAAACTAAAGCGACATCACTGCAATATCGGGCCGAGCGTAGGCAATTATTTGCTACATAGGGTGGGAATTGACTTACAGGTTGATTTGGTACGTGTTTGAATATTGAAAAGTTATTATTTATAATATATAGAATAAGGTATAGACTAACTAGCATTTAGTAATATGCAACAAAAGCATTGCAGTTGCCTGTATAGGTTAATGATGTAATGTGAGGGGAAGTATTTCACGGGCTGGAAAGAAGGAAATAATGGGAGGGTAAGAAGGAAATTAAAGAAAGGGAAAGAAGTAAGGACGGCAGATTAATGCACTCATCGGAACGCTAAATCAGTAAGATATTACTAACTGACGCCGATAATCTGAGAGGGTGTGATACTCTCTTAGTCGAGTCGGTTTATTCTGCTACAAAATCTTTTGATAGGATTTTAACGAGCAGATGTTAGTTATTAACACAAGCAGGTGTTTTAAACGCATATTTTTCCCTTAATATAAATAAAAAAAAATGAATTTATCAAATAAATCCTGCAAAATTAATGTTCTGGTGTGTCCCTGTGACTATGGAGGTATTTAGTATATCGGCATACTATATAAGGCAGTACCTTCAGATTGTCAGCCATCAAGAGAACAATTCAAACCGGTCCGGTGGTCGGTTCACTTGAGCGTTTTGTACCTTTTTCACCACGCACTAAAAATTAAAACGTTGAAAGTGCTATGTTATACTACCTTAATTCTCATATATTCTGAATGTTCAGTATTATTATGGTACAAATATAGTTCTTTAACATCCATATATATATTTTTTTAATTATAATAGTGTTAGAGTTGGTCGGTTCTCACCCCCTAGACCTAGGCTTAATAGGGACTATATTTACTTAGGTCCGATCCTCCCCTACACATTTACAAAATGTCATGACAAAATTAAAATCGACATATATATGTGTACCTACGACACGGCGTCATGCCGATGGAATCTGCGATTTGCACAGATTCCCAAATGTATTTTACTTGCTCGCGGGCTCAGTATTCGATAAAAATGAGTAGGCTATCAGCATTAATATCTTCGAAGCATAGTAGGACTATCTTAAATTTCATATAAAACGAATATTAAGTATTATGGTTCAAATATAGTTCGATATGGTCGAACGGCAAGGGCCTGTCTGAAATGAATGGTGTGTGCGCACACCTCTCCTGTGTACTGCTCTAGGAACGTTATAATGCAAATTAGCAACTAAATGTGGGCTGTTAATTGTAATATTTTCATTCTATTCCATTTTAATTGTAATAGTGTTAGAGTTATAACATTTCGATTGCTTACTTTAATTGTTCTTTATATCAGTTTCTTTTTTCGTGTACATCTAACATGTAGTTACAACCAGACAGAATGTTATGTACGGTAAATAAATTTTTACATGACTAAAGTAACAAATGTCTGTTTATTCATTTAAAAACACATTTAAAGTTCCACAATAAAGTGAATTACACGTGCATATTAAATACTTGAATATGGTGCGTTAATAACCAACCATGCAGTCAGGTGAATCACATCATTGCGACAGATTTCCATTTTATTTACACATGCTCACCGAGCTAACTACTATCTAATGCTCTACACAATGACAGCTTCGATCCTATGACATTTTAAACATTACTTTTTATACAAAGAACCAGTAAAAGAGCTCATTCCTGTCTAATTTCTACTGAAAAGGTCTGTTGCTTATACTTATTTACTTAATTATAAAACTTGGACGCTCACACAAAGTGATATACAAAGGCTCGAGACTTTCGAGAGGTTTTTTTTTTTATCTAATGGAGAATGTATTGCAAATAAAACGTTTACAGTGAAGATTAATTCGATAGGCTTAAAGAGAAACGTAAAATCTTACAGCACATTGAGAATAGGAAATATTTCCGAACCGATCAAGCAACTCAATGGGGCAACCGCCCCCTGGTTCTAGATGTCGCTTTCCCCAGCGGCTCTTGGGCGTCCTTTAAAGACTTCGCGACGTCCAGGTATGGCCGAACCTATTCCTATGTTGGGTCCGTCGCTGGCACTCCCCCCTCGGGGGAGCCAGGTGGCAACAGGAGGATTTTGCGTGCAAACGGACGTCTCGCGCGGGCGAGCATAGGGGGAGCAAAAGTTTTAAGGTGTAAGTGTGGTCCATTGTCGGCTCGACCAATCGGACCAAAAATGCTCTCCACCCTGAGGTACCTCGCTGTTACGTCATTACGCACATAGCAAGCCGCACGCGCCAATTCAATGGCGTGGGCTACGCCATTGAATTGGCTTTTATTCTTTGAAGCGAGGTGGGGCCATAGTGGTCATGGTGACGTCCAGTGCACGTTCCAATAGCGCATAATATCGCCATCTCTTTTTAACATTAAAAATCACTGCCGCCGTCCAATATATACACTGATTATAAAATATTTTTTCGTCAACAAATCAAAATTGACAAACATTTAAAAAATCATTTAATCATCGAAAAAAGATCTAAAAAGTACTTATTTTATTATTTATTACTTTATTGTACACATAAAACACGACATACAAGAATTAAAAGGAAAGATGTACAAGGGCGACCTTAACTCAAAATTGAGTTTTCTTCCAGCAAACCCAGTAGTGAAAGAGAGAAGTTGTGAGGATAGAAATTAGTGTACAACAACAAAATATAATAATAGAGTAGATAAGATAAGCACATTTGTATGGATATCTGATTTGAATTTCACGCGCGCATATAGCTTGCCGTTTCCGGCACGTCAGAGGACAGGGCAAACACCAGACACGAGTTTGACAGTGATTTGCATTTCGCGCGCACATATGGCTGCCGTTCCTGAACAATTGAGAGGCCGTATTATATACTTGGAGAGATAGAAAGATACTACAGGGACTAATGCTGCTGTTGAAAGGGTATTTTCACTAGGGAATGATTATTGGAGCAGTAAGAAGTCGCAACTTTCTGTAAAAATATTACCTGCCATATCAACGGTCAAATTTAATATGCAAAATGAAAGTTGTTCGGATGTGGCTACATTATTAGACGAACATCCTCATTTAGCAAAAAAATCCACTCCCAAGAATAATGTTTTTAAAAGAAAATTAAGTTTTTATCGCTTTTTCTTTTTTTTTTCAGCTATGAAATACTTGCAAAGTGTACTCATTTTGAACAAAAAATAGTTGGTCACCTTAGCCACGCATCCTTGGGCACGGCAAACCGTGGATTGGCGGAGAGGAAGAGAAAGGATAGAGAAGAAAGGAAAGGGCAGGAATGGAAATGCGGATTGTGGGGGTTACCAGACTCGTAATAAATATTTATAAATCCATATATATATTTATGCCGATGCGGGAATCGAACAAGCGACCATTGACTCCGTGGGGGAGGGCCCCGCCACTAAGCCAATCGGTCGTCTTATATAATCATTCGTATATGAGCTACTTATAAATAAAATGAGAATATTAATATAAAAATAAGGAAACCAGGAAATAAATTATGAAAATTTGGAAATTTTGAATTTTAGCATAAGCCAAACGCAGAAAATCTCTCTTAAAAAGTCTTAGGTACTTAATCTAACCTATACAAATAAGGGAATGCTACTATTATAAGGTTAATTAAAATAATAAAATATATATGAAGGTTAATTATATTAACACAATATTTAATAGGTATACTTAGTCATGTATGGCTATATCAAAAAGTCTTATGAACAAATTATTTTGGGCCTGGTTTCCCAGGCCTGTAATAATGAATATAGAGAGTTGTGTTTAAAAAATTCTCACGAAGTAAAATAGCACAGACTAACAATAAGCAGGCATGAAATTTAAGCTGCATTTCAAAAACATCAGTTTTGTTTACATTGTTCATACTAATTTTTTCCAAGAATATTTTGCAAAGATCATAAATCTATGTCTTTCTATGTATTAAGCCTTGTGTATACGTTCAACATACGCACAAAGCAGACGAATGGAATACAAATAACGAACGTCGTTACGACCATTTTTTTAGACAGCCCATATATGTCCTACTGTTGAACATTGGGCATCTCGACTTACGTTAAAATTGCCGGTGGCCGTTTTTCGGTATGAATTAGATCAGTTATTCTATAATTTCCACTTTTGTTCATAAACACAATATATTTGTTCTTTGTGTTTGTTTTTTTCGCAGATCTTAGCTTAGTAATTAAATTCTGACCGTTCATCTTAATAATGGATTTCCTCAAAACCATCGAAATTTATAAATTTTCCTAAAACATCGTTGTGTACTTCCGGAAACGTTTGAGCAGATTATTGATACTATTGATGGTGGTAAATGCGTAGGCACATAAACCTAGTTCGTATTATATAACGTTATGTTAACCTAAAAGATTAGATTTGTATGTGAATTTGAAATCGATTGCATTCACGACTTTATTAAAATATTACGTAACTGTATAAAAATTTGAATACCCTGTATCAGATAAACAGATGCGAAAATAAGCATATCTGTTCGTTTCAATAATCATTGTCAACTCCATTAAACAGATATAGCTAACGGTTTTGCCCATGTTTCTGGCAGAGCTTGAATACCGTTACAATAAAAATGTTCATCTTTTGAAACTATCCACGAATCAAGGCATTTTTCGATGTCTTCATATGAGCGGAACTGCGGACGGCGCAATATCTGGGAAATATGGCGGGTGGAGTAGGAGTTCCCATTTGGGCGTTTCCACGTAGGTTTTAACGGGTTTAACAATCATGTTGTTAAACCCGTTGAAACCTACGTGGTTTGGTGGGTGGAGAGTTGATGGCCGATTTTCGGTAAGTTTTTGGTTTAAGTTCCAAATAAATCCACTTAGCCCAACGGAAAAACACACATTATTAATTTTCTGTTATTGTTTTGCTTGATGCGGATCTTAGCTAAGTAAAACTTTTGACTGTCCATATAGCGATGGATTTCCGCAAAGTAACGCCGGACTCCATTAATAAGTAGTATCATATCCCTATCATCCTGTCTAAATCCATCTTTCCTTTTCTGTGGCCTTTCCATTATTTTCTATCCTTTTCCCTTCCTCTCCGCCAATCCACGGTCTGCCGTGCCAATGGATGCGTGGCTAGGGGCGAGCTTAGTCACAAGCGTGCCGATCGTCTCCGTATCGGGCTCTCTCGGGTACTATAGTGCCTTACCTCAGCATGCGGGGCTCTGCTGGGGTTGACCTCTATCCTCCCGGGCAGCTCGTGGGATTCACTATGACGAACGTTAATATACTTAATTTGTTAACAAATGACGGCGACGTGGTTCGCCACCCGTCAAGTCCTGTCGCTACGATGAATGTGAGAGGAAGGATGGATGAAAAGATGGATGAGGGTGGAGAAAGCAAGAAAAGTGTGCCGGGATCGTAGCAGATGGAGATCTGTGGTCTCTGCCTACCCCTACAAGAAACAGGCGTGACGATATGTATGTATGTCTGTGACATATATTTTTTTCTAGTATCTCTATTATAAGGGAAATAGTATGTTATTTATTTATATTTATATATTAATTTGTATTTGTATTATGTAATTAATATTTTACAATAAAATGAACAGCTTTTTTGATGTTCTCTTCAAAACTTTCCTATGAACTGGAAAAAGTCTATGAAGGTTTTGCTGTCAGCCGCCTTGCGCCATCGGCGCTCCATCTAGTTGTTTCCACTATGTTAGCCGTCTTCAATCCAGCACTCCTACCTACTTCATCGTCTTATCCATCTTCGAGCAAAACCCTCTCCATAGCCCTTTGAGCGACTATGAGCTTGTGAAGAAGACGGAGCGTCAGTGTCCACGTTTCGAGTATAGGTCAGTTGAAGACTTTCTTCTTAGTAATTTTGTTACTAAGACAAAAGTAAGTAATTTAACTGTTGATGATAATTAATCGTTTAATAATTTTTAACCTATGGCAATATAATAAAGTGGAGAAGGATAGCGAGTGCTGTGTTCGGGAGAACTGCTTGGCCTCGCTAAGTATGGAGATATCTAGTTGTGTTGAATCAGCTGCCAACCTTCGCTAGCTGGAGTATTCTTTTTAATTCGAAATTGGCCTTAAATAAATTGAAAAATAAATTTTGTACAAAAAAGACAATAAAATGATAATTTTAGGTATACAATTAAACACGTTTTCTTGCTTCCTTTATTGCCGTGTTTGTTTCAATGATTTCATGAGCATGAATTTAGAATTCTGTTCTTTGTAAATGTTACAATACTCGTGCATCGATTCGTGAGAAACTTAGCCCTGACGATTATTGCATGCAACTATTATTTTCATAAAAATAGCTTTATAATATCTGGGAATTCTAGTTGATTTCAGAATTTGAGCTCTGGTAGAACTAACATTACCATGAAATCATTTGTTAAGTAATTTGTAATCAGTCATTCCAAGTTATATTAAATTATAATTTTAGTATGATAGTGTTATAATAAAGGCTGCTTAGCTCTATGGTAAAAATCATGTTTTTTTATTTGTTAATGATTGTGGGAGGAACATTCTCATCGAAACCAAAATATATTTAACAAAAGAAATAGCTTTCCAGCCCTTGATTATATATTTTTTTAAATTTTGAACTTTCCTTTAATATTTAAATTTCGAACTTTCCTTTTTATTAAGGGAAAACGAAAGGGCGTGTAACTTGATGGAAAGCAATCAACGCCGCCCCTAGTCATCCACAATGCCCTAGGCATTGCAGGAGCATTGCCGGTTTTTTGAATGTGGTGGTTTGTTTTCTGAATGTTCACGCACGTGAACGGAAGTGGATCGCCACTAGTTATTCAATTCCTACTATTTATTAGCTCACACTCACCCTATATTAATTCATTAATTAAATTTAATTTATAATAAGATTAATAAATTATTTAATTAAATTGAGAGGGGTCTGGGCCCAGGAAAAACCAATAAGGTTTATTGGGCTCATATGTATTATAATATAACATTATACTTTCTATCAATTAAACAAATAAAAAAATTCTCTTATAATAAGATATGTAGAAGGATATAAAAAAGGAATTGACTTTTAAAATGTTTTTTTCATTATAATTGTCGTAAACTTCATTTACTTATAATGATATATATGTTTATGTAATATATTAGAATACCAATAAAACACATCCGATTGCGAACGTAGTCCACTCGACCTAATTACCTTCTTATATATACACACTAGTAGATATATCAACCTACAATAAGGTATTCTTTGAGTGAGAACACAGTTTCCAGAGAGACAATAGTATCATCATCATCAGCAGCCTGCGGCAGTCCACTGCAGGACATAGGCCTCCCCCATGGAGCGCCACCTAGCCCGATCTTCGGCTACACGCATCCAGTTTCTGCCAGCCGCCTTGCGCAGATCGTCGCACCATCTAGCCGGGGGGCGTCCCACACTACGTTTACCGAGACGCGGTCTCCACTCCAGTACTCGTCTGCTCCAACGATCGTCGGATCTCCGACAGACGTGACCAGCCCATTGCCACTTAAGTTTGCTAATTCGAAAGGCTATGTCGGTGACTTTAGTTCTCTGGCGGATTTGTTCATTCCGAAACATATCTACCAGAGAAACTCCGAGCATAGCTCTCTCCATAGCTCTCTAAGCGACTAGGAGCTTATGAAGCAGACGGACTGTCAGCGTCCACGTTTCGGCGCCGTAGGAAAGTACGGGTAGGACACACTGGTCGAAGACTTTCGTCTTCAGGTTCTGAGGTATGGGCGACGAGAAGATCGGACGGAGTTTCCTAAACGCTGCCCAGCCTAACAGAATCCTTCTATCGGCTTCTTTCTCGAAGTTGTCTCCACCCAATTGCAAGACTTGCCCGAGGTAGATATACTCCTGGACAACTTCGAGAGTTTTACCACTGCCGACGGTCGGTTGTGGATCCAGATGATCATTGACCATGACTTTAGTTAATGGTCAAACCGACTCGTCGAGAGGATTCATTTAGGCTGTTCAGCATCCCTTACAGTTCCTCTAGCGATTCTGCCAAGATCACGATATCATCGGCAAAACGCACGTGTGAAATGTACTTACCGTTTACGTTTATGCCTCGTCCTTTCCAGTCTAGCGTCTTGAAAACGTCTTCCAGTGCATTAGTGAACAGTTTCGGGGATATGACATCCCCCTGTCTCACACCGCGATACAACTGGATTTGTTTTGTTTGACTGCCCTGTACTCGAACGGACATCGTGGCGGCATTGTAAAGACATCTCAATACCTCGATGTATCGATGATCTACCTGGCACCGCTGGAGGCTTCCATGACAGCCCAGGTCTCAATGGAGTCAAAGGCCTTCTCATAATCCACAAATGCTAAGCACAGGGGCTGATTATACTCGTTTGTTTTCTGTATAATTTGCCGCACTGTGTGAATGTGGTCTATGGTGCCGAATCCTCCTCGAAACCCAGCCTGCTCTGGGGGTTGAAACTCGTCAAGTCTTCGTGCGAGTCGATTGGTGATGACCCTCGAAAACAACTTATAGACATGGCTCAGGAGCGAGATGGGCCTATAGTTTTTAAGTAGCGTCCTATCCCCTTTTTTGTGGAATAATACGACTATGCTCCTGTTCCATGCCCGAGGAGTTCTCCCATTCTGCACGACAGAATTGAATATTCTGCAGAGCTCTTTAAGCACGGGTCGACCTCCTGCTTTTAAGAGCTCCACAGTAATCCCGCCTTCGCCCGGGGCTTTTCCATTTTTAAGTTGTCCGAGGGCCAACTCCATCTCCTCGAGGGCAATATCTGGCAGCTCGTCGGTGTAGTGGCGGGAAAGCGTGGCTCTGGGATCATTGTAAACGGGTTCAGGTTGTGGTGCATGAGAAGCGTATAGTTTGCCGTAGAAGCCTTCGATCTCATCGAGAACCTCAGACTTCGACGTGAGTATTCTGCCATCCTGGGTTTTTAATTTTGTGAGGTGGCTTCTCCCAAGCTTTTGTGCAAATACTTTAGGGCCCTTGTGTCGCTCTATTGCTTCTTTAATGGCTTCAGCATTAGAGCGACGCATGTTCCGCCGCACGCATTTCCTGATAAGCTTGGTGAGTGCCACCTGTTCCCCATGTGTGGTCACTTCACGCCGCATATCCATTAACTGTAGTGTCTCGTTTGAGAGCTTGGACTTTCGGCCCATACGCTTCCTTCCACAAAACCTGTTCCCTTCGTCCCTCAAGGTGTTCACCACGCTGTTGAGGTCCTCGTCAAAGTGGGTTCCAGTATGTCGAATCGATTTTTAAGTTCCAATTGGAAGCGTTGAGATCCCGCTACAGTTTCGAGCAGAGTCGGTCGGAGCGTGGACTTCACCAGACGACATCTTTCAATCTTGAAGTCGATATTCAGAGTGCCTCTCACGATTCGGTGATCACTGCCGGTATTGAACCTATTGATCACTGAGACATCTCTGAATACGTGTCTTTTGTCCGACATGATGAAGTCAATCTCATTTTTTGTCACAGTATCGGGGCTTCGCCATGTCCACTTCCTTTGGGGCTTCTTCTGGAAAAAGGAATTCATCAGATAGAGCCCCTCTTTCTCCAGGAAGTTGACCAGCATTTGCCCCCTGTGGTTCCTCTGTCCAAAACCATGTGGTCCCATAATCGATTCGATTCCTGTTTGCAGCCCTACTTTGGCATTGAAGTCCCCCATGACAACATTGAAGTGGGCCTTTGTGGTATTATGTAAGGCCTTGGCTATGTCTTCATACATAGCCTCTACTTCCACATCCGGGTGTGCTGACGTGGGCGCGTATGCCTGTACTACCTTTAGACTATATCTATTCGATAGCCGGAGTACAAGGTACGCAACCCTCGCCGACACACTGGATATTTCTTCAATGTTGTCGGTGAGGACTTTGTTGACGAGGAATCCCACGCCACCTTGGGAAAGACTATGTCCCTCTCGGTAGTAGAGTAGATGGCCAGATTGCAGGACCAGCGTGTCCTCCCCCTGTCTACGGACTTCGCTTAGTCCAACAATGTGCCATCTTATCGTTTCCAGCTCTACCACGAGTTCGTGTACGTGCTCGTCGTGCCGCAAACTTCGTCCATTGTACGTCGCCAGGTCCAGTTTGTGTCGGTAACCTAACCTCTGCCGGGGATTCTTCGCACCCCCCACCCCATCGTAACCATGACCGCTACCTTGGCCAGGAATAATGGGGCAACCGGGAACTGGGGGCCGTGGTTTTTTGGTGTGCTCCATAGGGTGTTTGCCCGTAGTCGCCACACTGGGCAGGTGGGTTGGCGACCGCGGAGCCAGACGCGTCGCACCGGTAACGCCACTGCCCGTTACTGGCCTGAGTTACTTTGGCCTGGCATTTTGTGCGATGGTTATACCGCCATCGATCGGTCGTCATTGCCTCGTTGGTTTGTGGCAGGATGGACCGCGTGCAGGTGACGTTGACAGTTGGAGCAGAAGGTTCAAATATGCTCCCTTGCATCCCAATAAGTACAATAGTATAGATACAAAAAATAACATAATGTATGTGATATATTTTACAAAATCAATATATCCATTTGGTATGTTTGGCACGCTGAACGAACGTCACGTATACCATTGTGTTGAATGATATCATACACATTTCGGTGTAGGTTGCAAACAAACCTATATATAACTAGTCTCTTCTATTCTATACGCTCAATGACAAATTTAGTGATGCAAAAACCGTGTCTATAAATCACGAGTAGTGTTGAACAATAATTTTATTTTATATTTTGGACAAAGTCCACATTTAAACATACTTTTAGTGACTGCTTTGTTATAAATTTACCGTTATGGAACTCACCGATTTCTAAACTAAAAATATAATTGTTAACTGTGAAAATATAGTTAGTACAAAAGGGACAAAAAGAAATATTGGAAAGAAATTAGCCAAATTCTCGCAGAATTTAATGCCGATAAAACGGTAGCATTTTTCTATGTTATTCTTTTTATTTCTTTTTCTTTCTCTTAAAAGAACCTTAATAAAAATGTTTTTTTTTTGGAGAATAGAGACAACTCTATTCTTTATTATTTATTTATATAAACAATTTAGCCCTAGGGTCTTCACAACTTTGTCGGAAGGACTCGACTGCAAGAGGCCCACAAATTACGGATTAGAGACAGCGACGAGGAAGATCGCTCCTCAAACATTAAACCCTGTTGAAACAATAGAAGACGAGCCACGATAGCAGAGGAGGGACTAGTAGCGGGTGGACCAGTAACGGTGAATTACCTAATACAAAATATTTCCGCCAGCTCATAAAAAAATTATTTAATGTTTTATGAATATGTAAGTTCCAGCTATAGGGGGGACTGAAATTTAATTGAAAAAAAAATGTTGTTAAAATCGCTCATCCAGGGTGCGTTGCACTATTGATAACATCTGCATACTGTGAGCGAAGTGTCAGTAAACTAAACATAATTTAAACTTATTTCTCACCCAGTTAAGTTTTTTGAAATTATTATATATATCTCATCTGGTGGAGAACGTGGGCGTTTGGCAAAAGTTTATGATTTTTTTGAATCGGGCGAATCTTAAGTTTTCACCCGATTCGATAAAATCATAAACCCGATTCCATTAAATCATAAATTTATATATCCAGCGTGTTGCTCGACGTACGTTACTAATGTTTACAATTAGTTTGGCATTGAATATAAATTACTGGGCTAAAAATATGCTATTAAAACTTTAAGAGCCGCTACAACACTTTAAGAGTCGAGAGAAAAGATTTCTATAAACTACATATCATATATGCTAAAATAAATTTTTGTACATTCAAAACTGATCTTGAAAAAAATTATAGTTTTAAAATATTTTATAAATATATAAACGTGATACATCTTACAAGTTCCTAAAATTTGTTTTCCAAAATTTCTATATAAATTTGTGTAGATACCTCTACCATAATATAAGAACTAAAACCAAAAAAAAAATAATAATATTCGTCGTCACAATGTCGATATGTATCTACTTACTTAGCTACATTGTGGTGTGCAAATAAGGGAAGGTGACATTAGTACACAGATTTCAATGACACTTCACTTCTTAGTGATCTCACTTTATACTAATCCTTTGAAAGTCATTAAAGGTAGACGACTATTTGATGGCATTTAACGAAATGAATTATATATACACGACTTTAAAGTGTACTAACTACATTCGTGAGTAATAATTTTCTGATTTAAAAGATCGAGTAGATTTAATATTACAATGTAATAATAGTTTCTCGTATTAGATTGCTTACATACGCAACGGTTTTATCTTAACTAAATGGATTGCTGTGTAGTATTTTGTTTCATTGTCTTCTCATTTCTGAACGAATGGACATTAACCCACCACCACAATTGTTCAAAGAGGATTGGTGGAACATCCAGATTCGGGATAAATACCCGTAAGCGTTACGTATATTTTACCGAATACAGGAATCGAACCTGTGACTATTAACTCCTAAAGTGGTGGCTTCGTCACTGAGCCAATTAGGTTGTCTCTGTAGTAAATATAATATATATATATATATATATATATATATATATATATATATATATATATATATATATATATATATATATATATATATATATATATATATATATATATATATATATATATATATATATATATATATATATATATATATATATATATATATATATATATATATATATATATATATATATATATATATAGGGTAAAAATTAAAAGATCACAATAATTTATCTTATTTCCCTAAATCTATTGATCTTCCCCTGAAAAAAGTTTACGTCTCGCTGTCTTGATACTCGTATTTGTGCCGTGCAATAAATATAAATATCTATTCTTCGGGATGATCGTCATCAATAACCTAGGGCAATCCACTTCTGGGCATAGGCCTACGTCAAGGCTCACCATCTAACCCAATCTTCGGCTACACGTAACAACACGACCAAAATGCAGCTTTAAGGATGTATTAAAATTTAAAATTATTGGGGATTGTTCAGGAATTATCTATATATATATACATACATAGTATAATTCATAAAAAAGTGCTGATCAATTACTCGTGACCTAGATACATTAAAGCTTTATTTCGTATTCTGCGAAATTTTAAGTTTTACGCAGAGTAAAACAAGTTTTAGAAAGTAGCTTCTTCTTTCGTTATGACTTTCATATGACCGAATTTTTTAACCCAAATCAAAAAATAATGCGAATTTGAATCGTAATTTTGTATAAAAATTATATACTCGTATATGACCAAATTTGTATTATTATTTTGTTAATATTAAAGGTTAACTAATTTGTTTTACTTTACTTTTGACCAAACGGTGTTTGAAATGGTGATTGAATTAAAATTATAATAATATTTACTGCACAAGTGATTTGAATGCACTAAGTAATTCACTTAGCGCCTTCAGACCTGAATTATTGTTAATGGATAATAAAATATTTTTTTACTAATTATTAGTAGGACATCATAAAAACAAATGTGAGAAAAATCATACATATTTATTAAGTTTTCCAAATTTTCCGGCATGTATGCGATTATGCACACAAATGGCGGAGGAATAAATTAAGTAAAATAAAAATATTATAAGATTTTAAACATTATGTGCATAATTCTGCACACGAGGTCCGAAGGGGTAAGTGCACTTTTGTAAGTGTTGCAATAATTCACTAAGTAATTTATTATGTATTTTATTTTACCAAATTCGACACTTAAATTGTTTCAAATTTTTTATAAAATAGGAAATAAATAATATATTTAATAAAGAACATTATAATAGTATCAACACAGGCCTAACACTTATATTACAGGAAATTGTTCTGTTATAAGTAACAGGTAATCCCGTAATCGCCACGAATAGAGGCCGACTGGTTTCTATTTATAAGGTGTCCCTAATAAGACGTTGCTATTCCCCACTGGTATTTGCTTCTACAGTAGTTTTCTACGACACTTATGGGAGGTAATGTGGATGAGGAAGAATGGCTCTAATGTATGGTTCAGCAATCACCTTATTTTATTATTGGACATAGAAGATAAGAAACAGAAATACCAATATATTGTAGGAAACTTCAAAACCTACTTCAAAATGAAACATCGATAAGAGCTATTTAAATGATTAATTAACTTAACCTGACGTATAAGAATATTTAAAGCAATTTAAGGAATTAGTCATAGATACACCTGTGTTAAATTGACGCACTGGTTGTAAACAAAGGTCTTCAACCAGTGCGTCCTACCCGTACTCTCTGACGGTGCCGAAACGTGGACACTGACAGCCCGTCTCCTCGACAAGCTCAAAGCCGCTCAGAGGGCTACGGAGAGAGAGGGCTCGGGGTTTCTCTGGTGGACAGAATTCGAAATGAAGAAATTCGCCGGAGAAGCAGACTCACCGACATAGTTCTTCAAGCTAGCAGACTAAAGTGGCAATGGGCTGAACACGTTTGTCGGAGAACCGACAATCGTTGGAGTAGACGAGTGCTAGAGTGGAGACCGTAACTTGGCAAACGTAGTGTGGGACGCCCCCCTGCTAGATGGAGCGACGATCTGCGCAAGGTGGCTGGCAGAGTCTGGATACGTGTAGCCGAAAATCGGGCTAGGTGACGCGCCTTGAGTGTGGCCTATGTCCAGCAATGAACTGCCGCGGACTGGTTTTGACACCTGTGTTGGGCCGGTTTTTCCTTTATTCGTCGGTAGATAGTTTAGCGTGAAACCCAAAACCGAGTAAAAGTCATCTTACTGCTGTCTTAGAAAGGTGACACAAATAATTAAATACTCAATGACAGAGTAATAGTAATATAAAACAACAAACGAGAGACAAAAGCAATGTTGCTGATAAGTTGTCCTAAATAAGTCAGTCTAATATAAGTATAAGTTTGTTTTATTACATCGAAGCCTTTAAGAGATTTTTAATGAAATCGAAGTGGGATTAATTTTGAATGAAAACATTGTACAATAGGTTTGTACTTTTTACTACTACATTAATTCGGTATATGTATGTTCAAGTATAAACCCAATCAAAACATGGATTATATATATGATCCACATATTGTTACCAGGAATGTCGCGGTAAATCCCATGCTTGGCAAGCGAATAGTTTTTTATTACTTAAGTAGACGGTCCTGCCCTATTATTGGTATTTGCTTCCATATTCGCCTCATATAAGACCCACGGAAAGAAATCAGGTAGCCAGCCCTTATACCTTGATTTTTGATCATATTATAGTTTTATTTTTTTTATGCATAAGAATAAAGATAAAACAAGCAGGTCACCGTATAAAAAGTAAACAACGCTACAAATGTATACATGTCACACAGGCACTGTAAATGCTTTTCTACTTTTGAGTAAAATTAGGATTAAAATAGTGATAAGGAAGAGAAGGCCAGAGGGTTGAAGCAAGGCATTGGGCCTACAAATCTTAGCATTAGAAAAGCGAATACTCAGGAGTTGGACTTTAGCTAAAGTAAGGTAGCTACTTCCAAGGACGAATAGGAATCGAAAATGAAGAAGAAATTATTAACAGTTTTCAATTCTTATGTCTGTTATTTCGTATTTTACTGATCTAATTTTCTCATATATTTCCAAGATAAGTATGAATTGTCCCTATATTCACTGACATTTTATCTTATTTGCTTTGTGTGACAAATACCAAAAATATCAAAGATGGCCGGCCGGTTCGACTGACATTTGTACCACACCCTTACATATTTTGTCGTTAAGTGGTAGCATTTTTGTGTGAATGTATTGGTAAGGATTCCCTTTCCTCTATTTTCTTTTTCCTCTTCTATTATTTACATTTTTACCCTAAGGTAGATAGAGAATCGGCAGTGTTATTTTGTGCTGTACATTCGCATTGTACAACACATATATACACTTACATCTATCACTTCCATAAAAAACGAATCAAGATAATTACAGACGGCCTTATACCAAAAACAATTAAATGAACAGATAGAACAATAAAATCAATTAATAAACAAAGTTTCGAGGCCACGTTGACGCAAACAAAGCAATGTCTGTGTAAAGACTCCCAATGAATTTGATCATGAAGTCAGCAATTTCGAGCATTGCAATGTACAGAAGTGTTTGCTGTATAAAATTTCGAATCAATGAAAATTGTTTTCAGTAAACTTATGTGTGATATGAACATAAAACTATACTTTATTAGTAAATAAAAATTCATTTAGCCGTAACAGTCCACTATAGAAATTAGCCTCCCTCACACGTGAGGGATATTGCAGTAAACTCACTACTGGCAGGGGATTTGGGATTGTAGATTGTTTTAGTGCAGTGCCAATTTGAGTACTAAAACAATCTAAAAATAAATGTGTTGGCCTTAAGAATAAGGTTACTATATTGATAAACTTTAAATAATAACATAATAAAAACAAAGTACCAAGATATGTCAAATAATAAAATATGTAGGTATTTAAGAATATGGTAAATAATGTGCAGAAGCAAGAGGAAAACTAACGAATCCTAGAGAGTGTTGAAGTCGAAGAGCTTAATAGCATGGGACATATATGTACGTATATGTGAATTTTATATGAATAAAAGAATAGGTAATCTTGTTGTCAAAATGTGGAATATCTTTAATTAAACGGATATTTATCTTTGTATGTTTCAATAACTTCTGGCTGCTATCAATCCATGAAAATATAGGCAAATAAAGTAAGAACAGTGAAATTATTATTAATGTATGTATTTGATGACGTACGAGATGTTTGTGAAATAGACGCAAACGCTATTCCGCGCATATTAAAATAGTAATGAACTAATTTCAAGCTTATTAATGGAGTCAGGCGTTACTTTGCGCAAATCCATCACTATGTGGACAGTCAAAAGTTTTACTTAGCTTAAGATCCGCGACAAGCAAAACAATAATAGAAAATTAATAATGTGTGTTTTTCTGTCGGATGAAGGGGTAGACTTTACGGAAGACAACCGAAAAGTCAAAAGTCTTCTGTAGAGTCTACTATATCTGAAGATGCCTCGTGTTGTGGCGAAACACGTGTCGTTTACAAGGTGGAAAAGTGGTAGTGTGTTTTGGTGTTGTGTATAGTGGTTGGTGGGTGGAGAAATGATGGCCGATTTTCGGTTAGTTTTTGGTTTAAGTTCCAAATAAATCCACTCCATCCAACAGAAAAACACACATTATTAATTTTCTGTTATTGTTTTGCTTGTCGCGGATCGTAGCTAAGTAAAACTTTTGACTGTCCATATAACTTCAAGCTAACAAATGGTAAGAAACCACAGAAGATCGTGACCGTTCTCGTATCGAAAACAAAGACTTGCTTTGGGTCGTGAAGCCAGTAGAGTAAGCATTGGTAAATAATAATGTAGACGAGCCATAAGACGGATGATTTATGTCTGTTTTCGGAATGCTCTTAACTTTTCACTTGAAATATATAATATATTTCACTATAGATTATGATAACGAAAAGTATACATACTCCACCTATTTTTTATTTAATTTTATCATATCCTTCCTCGATAAATATGAATCATTGCTATATTCCCAAGTATTTTACTACTATCTTAGTTACTCAGGTACGATAAACACACTGTAGTACTTTTTTAACTTTATCTTTTACCGTAAATCTAATGCTTTACTCTTCAAGTTTCAAATTAATACTGTCATCAAATTTAAGACAACAGCGATACGTCTATTGGTAATTTAAATCAAAAAATTATAAATACAATGTCCCTGCGAGAATTTCCTTCCCCTTTTTTTGATCCCGTAAAACATTTTGAAAAACCCTTGTTATTTTTCACAAAGTTTGACAAACGTAATTTAAGTGAAATAAATAAACATTTTCATTACATTGATTTTTTTTTAAATTGTCTGTTACACATTTCTTCAGCCGACGTGACTGTCGGTAATTTTTATCAATATTATGACAAATCTATTGACGCAACATGAACTCTCTTTTCTTTTCTTTTATGGCAATTAGTTATAACTATTTTGCCATTATCAAGTAAAATACAATAATATCGAATCTCTTGCATGTAACTAGTCAGTTTGTCATATTAGCTCCTGATAAAATGGTGGCTATTAGTCCAAAATATTTTATGGACGTTTTCAGTCAATTTAAAAGTTACGATACAAGGATTTTTTTCATATCACTACACTTATATGCACTAATCGAACAATACTGTATAATACACCACCACAATTAGGGCTTACAATACCGGGATTCCGGGATACCGAATACCGGAATCCTGCACGATTTTTGTCCGTTATTAAAAACCGGTATTTATTAGGTAACCGGTATTTTGGTATTACATTAGTTGATAAAAATTGAATTTATGTACAATATAAATCTAATTAAATTTTTTTATTTCATAAAACATATAATGCCATACATACGAGCCTATTATATGTAAAATATAACATAAAATTTAATATGTACTTTTTTTACTTGCACGTTTTTTTGTATCTATCTACTCCTACTTTTTATGTAATAAAATAAATAATATCTACTCATTCCAGAACAATATTTATTGGATTTCATATATTATTTGTTAACAAGTCAATATAACAACGGAGATAAGTAAAAATATAAGAAGTAAATTTTTTATCAATAATACCGGTTTCAATACCGGTATCCCGATATTTCTAATTTTAATTATCAAATACCGGTATTCAGATTTTAGTTCGGTATTGTAAGCCCTAACCACAATTAAACAATATTCGTAACTGATGAAGACGCGTTGTGCTTCGAGTTGATGTTAAAATAAATCCAGATTCACTTGCAAACTTTCGATTTATTACTTGTACACAGAATTACTAACCCGGACATATTAAATTGTATAAAGCAGTGATATAAATTGTAAACAATAGTTATAATTAAATTGCGCGGAACAAATATGATGCGTGTCGTCGCTATTCGAGCGGACGGAGAAGTGGACGAGGCACTGGGTGTACAATGTTGCCACACTAAAAACAATGTGGTGTGTACAGACGCCACACTGATAATAACATAAGATTATGAAAATGATATAAAAACGCAACTTCACTGATGTACGTTGGTGAAAAAAGTCCAAAATGAATTTAACCGTTAACAGTTTAAACCGGTCTATGATATTATAACTGATCACTATTGCCCTGCCTGAACTACGGATATACATTTGTTAGTAAGTACTGTGTAGCCAGTAGTTAGGAGCGTGTGTACATTTACGGACTTATAAGTCAATGCTTTGCGTTTGCGACGTCAGTCAGAATGATCATCTCGTGTGAAGTGATTGTTTCCCCGTACTCATATAGAGATATTTAGTTTAATTGATCGAAGGTAAATATAAAAACACGACTTAAATATTCGTTTCACTTACGTGTTTTTAAAACTCGCGTGTTTGTGTATGTGTATGTTTTGGATTGTTAGAAAATTGATTTAATTCGAAATAAATAAATTGAAGGTGAGTTTATAATGAAGATGATGACTTAATTTTTATAAATTATATTTAATATAGTTAATTATTAAAGAAATAATATGGATTATCATGCTATGAATAGTTATTAATTGATTAGTCTTATTAAGCATAGAAAATTCTGTAATGAATCTAATGTAAAAACAATAAATGTAGTATTTTTTTATTGTATAGTCTATGTTATACTTATACCCTGTCATGCAAATACTTGATGACGAATTAAAAAATACACAAACCTAAGGTTATCCATATTTTGTTTACGAAAAATAAATTTTGGAAATACCCGACTAAAGGTAGTTTGATAAATAACGTATATCATTAAGTAGATGTCATTTATAGTAGCGTTTACATTCCTTGGCATCGTACTCATTGAATCTGCTTTAAAAAGAAATCTATGTTGGTATATGTTGGTTGTTTACGAAACTTGTATATGGTACATCACCAATCAAAACAATTGATGACAACTCGGGACCGTAGCTATACGTATGCCTTTATCACTTTTCCCATAAGAACCCAATTTTATAGGTTAAAAAGTGATACATTGCCCGAACCAGTATTTAGAACGTTTTTTATCTTCTCGTTAAAGTCGTGTAAAAATTGCTTCAGCCATTCTCAAAATAGCCTAAACAAATCAATAGTAAAACAAAACTTTAAAAACCCCATTTTTGAGTTATTATTTTAGGTGCAAATAAACAAATAAGCAATTTGGTTCTGAAAATGGAATAGGGCCAGCCTATTTCTTCCCGTGAGTGTTGTATGAGGCGACTATGGGAGCAAACACCAGGAGATGAGCAGCAGCGTCTACCTATGTAAGCAATAAAACCAATCTGCAATCCCCAATTCACCTGTTAAGCGTGGGAACACAGCAACACCCCTCAATTTTAAGGAAAGCAAAGTTAAAGCGAGAAAGCCATAAGACAATCCATTTCAGAAACCATACAGTAAGATAGATAACATATTAATGTAAAATAAATGCATCATCATCTTTATTATAGAAGTTTAAATTAAATCTATCATTAGATACGCAAAAGAAGAGAACATTATATTCAAATTACTAGTGTTTTGGGATCTCCAGAAAAGATTGTTTACGCATTTGATAACAGGTCGTAGTAACGATCGTATCAAAAAACCCTTTTTCATATATAATACAAACTTTTAAAATATATTTGTCATAGTTTAAAGTAAACACATCAGCAACGAGAGGATATATGGTAGATTATATTATCTATTGTACAATGATATGTAAGAAAAGAAGATTGAAAATTATTTTATTGTATGATTTTTTGTTATCCTTATTATACAAACTTGTTCTGATTTCTTCACTGTAGTTGAATGATGATACCTGAGAATGCCTCTTTCGGAGGCGAAACACGTTCTTTCTTTATTGCCTGGACAATATATGTATTGTTGTCTGCTTGCCATCTGCCATGGTTCACATACGTGATCGGGAGATACACACTAGTATTGTCTCACTAAATGTGTAAATGATTAATTTTTATCAAAAATCTTCCAATAAAAAGATCTAAATAAGTAAATTAATCCCTTTATATAATTTATTTTTACATAATTTGTTCGGGCTAGTTGGCGCATCTTGGGGGAGGCCTACGTCCAAGAGTGGACTGCCGCAGGCTGTTGTTGATGGTGATGATACAATTTATTTGCTGTATTGTGTCCATCTAAGAAAAGGAATAGACGAGTTATATGGAATAGTGACTATGGGAGCAAATATCAGTAGATAGTCAACAGCGTTTAGCTGGGTATAAAACCAATGTGCGATCTCTAATCCGTTTGCCTAGTGTGGATTAATATCCTAATATCCATCGGCAACGCCCCTTTTTAGTCAACGCTTGCGGGTTCCATTTCCGCTTCGGGATAAAATATGTATAGTCTACAGGTAATTATTCCGAGTCTGGATGTTCCACTAATTCGCCGTCCATTCCTCCAGAAATGCGAAACGCCTTCTCAGTCCTGTGTCAGAGCAGCGGGAGATCCATATAGATATGGCTAACATAAAAAAAATTTAGCAGTGGACTGTAACGGCTATTTTGATGATCATGATGTAACAATTTACATTTGTTTTGCAGAACGCTATGAATAATTACAGTTTTGCAACAATTTTGTGCCCGACTGACAGAAAGAACACGGAGCACATTTTAAATTTAGAACTAGCTGCTTTGACGTCGATTGTACCATCAGAGTTAATATCTTATGTTAGATCTTCTCACGGAGCGTTATTTAGCCGACCTCGTAACACAATTTTTATTGTTGCTTTTCACAAATAAGCAATAGCCATGAAATTAATACTAGTACAGCATTACAATTTCAAATAGCGAGGGTTGGTAGACAATTCAGCATAAGTCTCTTCTTTCGCCCAGCAGTTCTAGATCACTTCCTATCCCGGTTCACTCCCCGATACTACGTAGCGAAGATTTCCTTCTCCTATCAACTTGTCTTTTGTTAGCGATCAGTTGCAACACTTTACACCTGTTATGTCTCATGATGAAGTAACTTTTCTACCTTTGACGGTCTGCAAAAGTTCACGTTTTTGCTTGACTTGTTGGAGAACCTCATCATTGGCCCTTTTTTGAGTCCAGTAATAGCGACCATCTGTCTATATGCCCACATTTTGAACGCTTCTATACGTTTTCTGAAGTTTTCTTTAAACTATATATAACATTAATTGTGTCATCATAGACACCGTCAGCCTGCAGATATCTTCTGCTGGTCATAGTCTTGAAGGTGTACCACTAAGGTTGACCTTTTATTAATGTGTGCAAAGTGGCTTTTAATGTTTTGATTAATTTATTATTAGTAATAAGATTATTAATGGAGTCAGGCGTTACTTTGCGGAAATCCATCACTATATGGACAGTCAAAAGTTTTACTTAGCTAAGATCCGCGACAAGCAAAACAATAACAGAAAATTAATAATGTGTGTTTTTCCGTTGGGTTTAGTGGATTTATTTGGAACTTAAACCAAAAACTTACCAAAAATCGGCCATCAACTCTCCACCCACTAACTACTATACACAACACCAAACACACATTATCACTTTTCCATCTTGTAAACGACACGTGTTTCGCCCCAACACGAGGCATCTTCAGGTATAGTAAACTCTTTTCAGTTGTCTAGAGTCTACTATACCTGAAGATGCCTCGTGTTGGGGCGAAACACGTGTCGTTTACAAGATGGAAAAGTGATAATGTGTGTTTGGTGTTGTGTATAGTACACGTGTCGTTTACAAGATGGAAAAGTGATAATGTGTGTTTGTTGTTGTAGTTAGTGGGTGTAGAGTTGATGGCCGATTTTCGGTAAGTTTTTGGTTTAAGTTCCAAACAAATCCACTAAACCCAACGGAAAAACACACATTATTAATTTTCTGTTATTGTTTTGCTTGTCGCGGATCTTAGCTAAGTAAAACTTTTGACTGTCCATATATAAGTAATAATCTTTTAAAAAATATATCACTCGTGCGTTATTATTCATTCACGTTTAAATTAATGTTTATATTCAGGTACAAATAATTGTCGCTCTGTCTAGCCAGGCATCCTACTCTTTCGCTACGGTCTTTTGCTACATTAATTTGCTGACTCAGAGGGCTAGGTCAGTGGATTTGATTCTCCGGTGAATTTATTTATTCGGATTTTTGAGGTCTTTCGTGATTCCGGAAACATATTCACAAGTCTCAGAATATAGCTTTCTATAGCTCTTTCACATATTTTCAACTTACGGCGCAGACTGACAGTCACTGTCCACGTTTCATACATGATCTCATTACTTTCTTCTACATGTCATTTACTATTTAAAATTGGAGGATTATTTCATTTGCCGCGCCATCTAGACAGATTGATGAACATGGAGCGGAAATATTTACTTAAATTTGATGTTTATTAATTAGTTTTATGTGGTTGCCGAGATGTGGTTAGGACCTTACGTATTTGGATTCGCATTCGGAAAAAAGCTGTAAGATTGACTATCATTAGTAGTTACCGGCTTTACACGTGGTAACCTCAATACAATTTCACGCCTCGCATTCTGGTTTTACCCGAACGTTTAATCGTTTCACTCATTTACTAACAACAGCAAATAACGGAAGTTGGTCATAATTTAAAACATAAAAGTGAAACGTTATATAAATAAGCGTTTGTACCGTACATAGTAAACTCAAGTCCCAATTTTATGAATGCTTTAAATATATATGAAATACGGATAGAAAACGTTTTTACTGTAAGTAGAAAATCACGTCTTTTGAGTTAATACACCATTTGAATCAGAAAAATGCTGCGTCGAACGAACGGTCTCAGTCGTTTTTTTGAAAGAATCTTCTCTTTTTAAGAGTGCCTCTCCGAAGGTTGGCAGCCAATTTAGCACAACTCTCCTCCTCCTTCGCGAGGTACGGCAATTCTGGAGCACTCGCTATCCCGGTCCACTCCCTGATATTACGTAAACAAGACTTAAAAGAAAAAAAAATAGCAATTTTAATATTAATAATTTTAATTTTTGATCTTTTTAAGTTTTAAAAGAATCAAAAATGTAAAAAACGACCGAGACCATTTGAAACATCTTTTTCGGTCTGCTTTGGGTTTAAGGCGACATTATAAATGAAAATTTTGAGCTCTTCTATCTCTTTTAACTTTCTTAAAGAGTGAAAGAGATAGTAAACATTGAATGTTAAACTCAGAATTGCTCCGATGAGTTCGATGACCGCAGTTTGCTTCATTTTTTCCGTTTTGTTGCACGGTCGTGTGTTATATATATCTCAGTCTATAAAGGATGAAATTTTTTAGTAGCGAGACAAACAAATAACCTAATCACCTGATGGTAAGCAATTTTCTTCACCCACCAGTTGAACTATAGATGTTGCTGGCTTTTCACAATGGCTAACCCTCGTTTCTTGAAAGCTGCAATTTTATTTCGGTTCTCAAATACTAAAACCATCTGTTTCTACGGTGTTTCGTACATTGCAAAGTTATCTTTAGAAATGACTGGAATGCTATTATATTAATCCAGCTGGTATAAATGAAGTTTTCCTTTATTTGAAGTATGCTTAAGGTGTGTAGATGGTAAAAAAATACTTAAAATATTTAATAGTGAAATTAAGCTAAAAGACGTAGATAGGCTATTCGATGGATAAATATTTACGACACAGGTATCAAGGTAATATAAACACGACTATAGAATCATTTATCAAATAATAGGTGCACATAGTCGTTATGCATATGTTATCTTAAATTATTTGAAGCAAAAAATTAAAGCAGATTTTAACAAATTAATAAAATTTGCTAAATGTCAACGTAATATTTTGAATATCGTTTACATATCTACACGTTGGTAAGGAATTTGAAATGTTTTAGATCTTCTTATGTATAAAATAGCGTTGTTGACCCTGACGCTTTAATAAGTTAGTACGAAGGAAGGACTTGTTACCAAGGGGCCCGTAAGTTTCAAACTAAGGACTAAGACAACTGTGGTGCCACTACAACAATAGGTGAGAGTAACGAACTAATTGGCTCAGTGGCGAAGATAAGCGAAGTGGCGGAGCTGATGTTGCGATTTCGATTTCCGCATCGAGATAAATAAAATATATGTATGGTATAGTGTGTCCTACCTGTCCTCTCTTACAGCTCTGCTTCATAAGCTCAGAGTCGCTCAGAGAGCTATGGAGAGAGCTATTCTCGGAGTTTCTCTGGAAGATATGATTTGGAATGAACAAATCCGCCAGAGAACTTATGTCACCGACATAGCCTTTCGAATTAGTAAACTGAAGTGGCAATGAGCTGGTCACGTTTGTTGGAGATCCGACAATCGTTGAAGCCAACGAGTGCTGAAGTGGAGACCAAGTCTCGGTAAACATAGTGTGAGACGCCCCCCAGCAAGATGGTGCGACGATTTGCGCAGGGCGACTGGCAGAAACTGGATGCGTGGAACCGAAGATCGGGCTAGGTGGCGCTTAATGTGGGAGGCCTATGTCCAGCAGTAGACTGCCGCAGGCTGTTGATTAATTGATTGATGAATGATATACAGGTATTTATTTCACATTAATATCAGATGGGCCTAAGTTGCGTAAATTATTTGTTGTAGTATTTATTTACTTGCAGCGTATTTGAAGCTAATTCAACAATTTTAGTAAAACTAAAAGTATTCTTTTGACCGTCACTTGTGCTTCGTAAACATTGTTATCGTTCTGACCTACCTACGTTACAATGTGGGTTTATTGCAGTATGTTTCGTGTAAATACCTATCAATTATGTACTCTCTTCACTTTTTCAAGGTAATTTTTTTACTGATTTTAGCTTAGAAGTCTGCGTCTGAAATAAATTCAAGCTGATTTTATCATTTCTATCTTCCAATTTAGAGAGATTAAAATCATCATTATCACTAAGCAGCTACTTTTAGCTATATTTCTGTATCGATACGATGTTGGAAATTCCAACAAACAAACCTATACCTTTCTAATGGCCGATAACGCTTCTGCAATGTTTCCGGTTTTGCATATGTCTATGGGCGGCGTATTCTCTTGAATACTTTATATATATTGTATATTGCTTCTATAAAGAACTTGATTAGTTTCAAATTTATAAAAGATATTTGCCAACTTCTAAGAGCTTTAGCTCTTCGTAGTCGACAAATGTCTTTAAGTATATATTATGTAACTCGTACATGTCGGAGTTGGTTTGATCTAAATTAAGAACAAAAACACGCTGGTGAGTATTGTCAAAGGCGGAGTGACCGCAATTGTTAGCCAATGCATTTTTACGCAGATTCACTTTCTTGTTCCAACCGCTAAGTCGAACGGAACTCTGCCATTATATGGATTTGGCAGTGTTCTGTGTCTCAACAAATTCATACCGCTGTAGACGTTCTGGTGATTGCTTTTGCCTGTTCGGTAGTTATGGTATTGGTACACGGGTACGCGACCCCGGCCTCCCAAGCTACTCAGTATCACTCCTTGTCTTCCGTTGCGGTAATTCATATCCCTATCATCCTGTCTAAATCCATCCATCTTTCCTTTTCTCTGCCCTTTCCATTCTTCTCTATCCTTTTCTCTGCCTCTCCGCCAATCCACCAGTCTGCCGTGCCAATGGATGCATAGCTAGGGGCGAGCTTAGTTGCAAGCATGCCGACGTGCCGTTATTGGGCACCTCCGGGTACTATAGTGCCTTACCTCAGTATGCGGGGCTTTGCTGAAGCTGATCTCCATCCTCCCTTGCGGTTCGTGGGATTCATTATGACGAATCTTAATATACCTAATTTGTTAAAAAATGACGGCGACGTGGTTCGCAATCCGTCACGTCCTGATCCACGCCCATGAGGGCGAGAAGCAGCGAACGGAGAGCCATTTCGCTACGATGAATGTGAGAGGACGGATGGATGAGTGTGGAGGAAGCAAAGAAGGTGTGCCGGGATCGTAACGGATGGAGATCTGTAGTCTCTGCCTACCCCTACGGGAAACAGGCATAATTATATGTATGTATGATTTTCTCTGGCATCCATCATGACTTCAAAGTCTGATGAAAACGGGCATTCACCCATCTTCGGACATCATCATCGCTTTGCACCATCAGCCAATCCCACTTCGAAGCCAAAATTTCCGGGATACAAAACTTTAAAGTATTTACAAGATGCATAACGATATGTATTCGGCCTCAATATAACTATTTGTAGGCCAGACAAATATGTTTCGATACAATCTGGGTCACATTAAGTGTCGTTACAACTACTTGAACAATGCCAGTTTAAGAACAGTTAGTTACTCGTAAATAATAGAAATACTAATTATTAGAGATTTGTCCCGCCTGTACTCTCTTGTGTCGAATATGTATTTATACAGACAATCCGTCTGTATCCACATTAAGACGCCTTTCACAAATATTCTCACAAATATTATATATTGGTGGATATGATTCAGAATGAAGAAATCCAGAGAACCAGTCACCGACATATTTCTCCCAATTATGAAATTGAAGTGTTAATAACATGGTGAAAATTGTCGCAAAATCGAGTGTAGATTTGGAAACCACGTGTTGGTAAAAGTAGTGTAGGATGTCCTAGCCAGATGGTGCGACGATCTGCTGTCACAAACTGGATGCGTGAAGCCGAAGATTTGATCTTTCTTTGATCTGATCTGATCTTTGGCTAGGAGGCGCGTCATGCGGCACTGCCACTGGCTGAGGGATAGGGCGCTTGTTAAAAAATTATCTTCTATAAACTTAAGCCTATCTAGTAGCAGTTCATTGATTAAAATCGTTTAGCATCGAGACGTAGAGAAAGAAAAAAGAAGAGACACTGGCGAATTAGAAAAATATTTCTTAATCGGTGTCTTAAAGAGGGACTTGTAAGCATAATAAATATGCAATTACTTCAAAGTTCATCAATACCCGCGGCTCATCAATAATATAATCATAACCTCACCTCATAGGTTCACTGGAATTCTCAGGCAGACACAGATGACTGTCATTTGTATTCAGTTCACATCAAACCCCAGTACTTAAATTACAATAAATTTGCAAAATATTTTTATTTTTCATCCGGATGCTTTAAAGTAACTAATTAAGCCTATAAAAGCCAATTCTATTGTTACAGTCAAGGCATCGAATGCCGCTAACAAAGAATCTAAGCAAAAGTGACGCAGGCGACCACTCGCTTGACCGGTTTTCTTGAACTTTGTGATTTATTTGAAACGTAACGCACCGTCGACGCTGAGATGCGGGCCAAAATGTAACGTATAGAAAAAAAATTTAGCATACATTATATTAGCGACTAGGTCCGGTTAATATTATTGAAGCACGATTTCTAACTTTATAAAGTAGTATTAAAAAAGCTTTTTTTTCCAAAGGATGACAGAATTTATAATAAAATCAAATTTTCTGTTTTTTTATAAAAACATTCTCTGTTATAAGAGAAAATCTCTTTATATTTTATAAAACCTGTATCATTATTAATCGAATCATTCCGTTTTCGAAGGCTTTCCTTTACGCCGTTAGAACGGAATAGCTGTAAATCTTAAGAACTTGACTGTCAGATTAGACATTATAGTGAAGACAGAGGGCGATGCTGTATAACTTATTTCTCACAACAACCAAGGTTATATACCGATTATAATTACAGCCGTAATAATGAAATACGTGATTATCATCTCTAGCAAGCCTTTCATGACGTTGTAGATGGTTTTTTAGTAGTTTACCTATCCTAAACTTTTAAAAGTGCTAAAATACTACTTTAATATATTTATATAAAATATTTCAATCATATTTTTTTTGTTATGTCAAAAATTGTGTCGCTTATGTATTTACAACCTTCAAATCTCACAAAATCTAAACAAAATATCGGCTGCTATAGGTAACGCATAATTTTTTCACCCATCAAGCTTCTATTTCCATCTTTGTGCCCATGCTAGTGGCTTTCAAGTGGTTCTTTAAGTTTTGTTTCATTAGCATTTGAATGTATGTGGAGGTTGCTATTAAAATATTTTCCCTAGTCGACGAGTGATTTCCTGTTTGTCAATAGCTGTTTTTACAAAACAAAACTAAACGTACACGTATAAAGTAAACCATAGCACGTGTGATTGAAATTGCAATGCAATTGCGATATGTCAGGGCAAAACATTATAATAATACAAAATTAACAATTTCCTCTTATATACAGTACAGGCTTTTGAGTAAAGTTTAATTCAAATTTAATAACAGCGTCCATTCTGTAGCAACAAATTTCTGATAATAATAACAAATGCAATTACTTCAAAGTATTACCTGAGAAAAAAACTGTACAAGTTTTGATCAAAAATCAGATAATATTACTTTTGCATTTAGTGTATATATTTTTAAGCCAATGTACATTATATTGGAATAACTAATTAAATTTAATTATTACAGATGTATTAAAAAGTTTCTAAATAAAAAAGCAAATAAAGTTATACTTTATTTGCTTTTTTATTTAGAAATAAAAAATAAAAATCTGTAAAACTAATAATTGATTTAAGCTCAGAATCAGAGATACCATTACATTCACACTAATCACAAGGACAAACACCCAGATTCGAAATAAATAGTATAGGCCATGGCCAAGTGAATAATATTACCATGGTAATATTACTAACTTGTTAGAAATCGTTGTTTAATGACTGTGAAGTTTTTTTGAATATACCGACTCATCAAATTACATTAATCTTATGTTTTAAATGAGGTAGAATAATTTGATTAATTGTGGTGATTTATTGCTGTTGCTCCTTATTATTAGAAAACCACACATTGTACGTGAGCGCAATCAGTCAAAACAGTTATAATAGTCTGCTGTTGGATATTTATACTGGTTAGGGGTGGCAGATTGGTTTTTATTACTCAGGTAGAATCTGCTGCTTTTTCCTAGCACCTGCTCCAATTATTGCTTTATATGGCAATGCTTAATACGACACTCGCGGGTAGAAATGGTGTAGTAATTATATATAATCATACCCATAGATGAAGATCATTTTTAGCTTTTAACAGAACACTAAAAATTTTCGATTTCAATAAGGATTTTCGATCGCACGAATTGCATAAATAAGCATTAGATGTTTAGAAAGCGAATAATTATTTTCAGATAAATTTGATTGTATTGAATTGTTTGTAAAATAAAATATCGCAGTTAATAATCGCTTTCCTGCGATGTTTTATTTCTCAGATGATTAAATATGCAATTTATTTACTTTATCGATATACTTTACTTTATTAATATATGAATTTTTAATATAACCAGTTTTATAAATACAGAACCTGAAGTTTAGTTCCTTAAGTAAATAGGTATTATTTTATAAGATGTTTATTGCAAATATTATATTTTATGCGGTTTTAATTAGTAATTTTCATCATCTTTTTTATTAATAAATTTCAGATGGCGAAACTTTTCATCTTAGTCGTGATTCTTGCAATATTGAATTGTATGCATGCATATGGAAGTGAAACTGGATATAAAACCTATACAAAAGATCAAGAAGAACCTCAATTAAACAATCAACCGTATTCAGTATTTGAAAGTAAAAAAGTTGACAATGAAGACAACGTCAATATACAAGGTCAAAGACATAAGCGGTGGTATAATCCTATTCCTTATAGCTATCAGCCTCCATATATGAGACCATATGATTCAAGTGAGGAATTTGAAAGTACTCTGAAATATATCAAGTCACGACTTCAAGAAGTATTGGATTTAGCTAGAACTCCACAGCCACCACCTCCGCCTGCATTTAATCAAGTTCCAGTATTTATACCCATCTATATTCCACAACCACTGTGTAGTTGCAATCCAGTTTACAACAATCCACCCACTACTGTTGCACCTACCACTGCACCTACAGTACCAACTACTAATACGACCCAAAACAATGGTACAGTACCTGAGTTTTTCGATCGATTTCCTGAAATGGAAGACGAACGACAGAATTGGGGTATTCTAAATAATGTAACTGCAGACAATTATGACGATGACGACTATGGTAGCAGACCAATATCATTAGTTCCTGTTCTCACAGGTAACGATATGAGTGGGAATCTTCCTCCAGTTGAACATGGTAGTGTCCAAGCTGATGTTAAAGACCCACAAATACAATTAACAACTACAATGGCTCCTGCCGGAGTATTTCCATCAACGAAAAATACTATATTAGCTGCTGAAAGTACAAATTTATGTGACAAAGCCATTATAGGGTGTTGCATTGCTCGACCTATAGATAAATGTATGCGGTTACAAGAATGTCAGGGTATCTCAATGGGCACAAATCCTTGTGATCGTGAAACATTATTGAAAATAATTGCTAGGTTGCAAGTCGCTCTCAAATAGAAATATCTTCAACCTTTTAATCGCGGAATAAACCTTTATAATTAATATTATATGTATATTATTTTAATTTAGATTACCTTATAATAGTAATTTAATTGTAACTAAATGGTTATTTTCATAAATGTATATTTAAGCTTGAATTTTTTATCGTTTGGTATGAAATTAAGAAAAATCTATATGTTATCTTTGTATTTATACCGAAGTACTTTTAGAAGATTTATTGTTACTCTTACTTTTAATTTGTATTTATTTAAGTCGTTATAATAAGTGAACTAGTAGTGACTAAGTGCCAAATAGAATATATTTATATATAAATTGCTAAGTCATATTGTTTAAGACTTATGAACTTCCTGAACTGCATATTAATTTATATGTTTAATTTGCTTATCTTAAGAGATATTATACTTCATATATTCCTCTGCTAGTCTGCGTAGAAAATACATATATTGTATAATTATAAACTATTAAATAATGCTTATTATAATAAAGCTAAAATTGTAATATTTTACATCGGCGTAAATTTGGATATTTATGGTTTTACAAAAAAAACATTGTTGCTTTTTGTAAGCAAGCTTGCAATATCCTATCATTTCATTTCATTCGTTTCATTTTAATTTCTACAAATATTTGTTATAAGTATTATAATTTCACAATATTTAAAAAAATCATTAAGAATTTTTTTATTTAATATTGTCATATATCAATAATATTCAATAATTTAAAGACTAAAATAAGTTTATATTGCTTTTAACTAACAAACAGAGTACAACTATACATTGCTTACTCACCGATAATAATATAATAATAAATATTCAAGATGAAGCTGGCAACGGTGGTGTATGAAGGTCTATATTTTCTTCTATTATAGTGTTTTGTTTTTTCTTGTTGTCAGTCTCGTAGTCAAAATAAATCATATACAATTTACAAAGCAGCAATGAAGAAACTCTTATTTTCAATGCTAATAAATATACAGGCTGTCCCAGAACTCAACGTCAAGCCGAAACGAGGTGACAGGATTGATTGTAACCATCATGAGAAAAGTCAGAAAAAAATCTCATGGGATAGATTTTTTTTTGAAAATTATGGGCATTTAAGAAAAACCTAGAAATATGGTCAAACTGTAACCATTTTTTGGTTATTGTGGTTAATTTTTATTATTTTTGTTCATTTAAGCTTTGGAATCGTAACCCTAAGTAACATTTCTAGAATCACAGTACAAAATAATGATACAACTGCCCCAAGTTTCCTAGAATTAAGACTATTTGTTAAACTATGAATTTAAAATTTTCAAAATTTGTCGATGAACTTTGAAAGGCCCTCCTTTAAAAAAAAGTACTAGAGTGCCTTGGCAAGTCCCATTAAAAGTTGGCGCATTTAATCAGGATTGTAAAATGGTACAATACTTGTGAGTTTCATACTAAAAAAAATGAGTAAAAAAACAAAAACCTCAAGTAAACCGATTTTCGCTAACCCATTTTACTCAGTAAAAATGTTTTTTATTCGCACAAGCTCTTGGAAGGTTCTTAATTTTAAGGTCTTCAGATAGATATTTTTTCTGATTTTTCTCATGATGGTTGCAATCAATCCTGTCACCCCGTTTCGGCTTGACGTTGAGTTCTGGGACAGCCTGTATAAAATTCCTAAAAAAGAAGTAGCCTTCTACGGCTTCGTGATGCCCGTACAATAAGCATAAATTAAATTTATGTTAAAATACCGATCTTACTATTTATTTCGTCAAATGCTTTAAAGTAATATGTTTCCGTTTTTAAACATTTTGTAGATTCGATGATGTTAGTGTTAATAGCTGGTAAGGTATTGCTGATACCTTTCCCGTATTTAGTAAAGATGTTGGATGGTGGAAAGGGAAACGAAACAAACTGTGGAAACGGAGAAACAAACAGTATAGTTAGGTTATATCAAGAAACGTGTCAAGAACATGTCTCTTTGACATTTATTTCTTTTTATACTATCTACCTTTCGGAACACCAATACTTCAACTCTTACTTTTGTTTGTTTCACATCGGTTTGTACAAGTAGAATTTCTTTTTATTTTTATCTATCGATAGGTCGTCCATTCTCCCTGTATTTATTATTATAAATTGGATAATAAATTCAGACAAAATAATGTCTGGTTTTAGCTACACAAGATACGTATAAATAAGACTAAATATTCAGCCTAGTTGAAATTTATGGAGCTCCTCAAACCAAAAATAACTGTTATCGAAGCTTTCGAGAGACATTATTATTTCTTTCTAATTATTCGTAAACAAATAAAATTTATTTGTAGGTTTGTAAAAAAAAAGTTCATAAAGGAGAAAATATAAGAAACCAAAGTGATTAAAATAATTGATTTTATTTTATGTCATTTTTTCTTGAGATAAAAAGACCATGATAACTCCTATCTTATAGATATACACCTATTTGAATTAACAAACAAATATTAACATATGCTTTTATCGGTTCACCATACGAAGCGCGGTAGGTAAGCTACCACTCTGACGCCGGTTTTCTGCGGGAGTTTGCTACATTCAAGCTACAGAGATATATTATGCCATTCTTGACAAAGTATTCGTCTGGAGCGTGGCTCTACCACTATAGATCATTTTAAACATTAAAATTCTTAAATATACTGCGCTTTGACGCTGCTATCTATTGTAATCACTTGGAACCTTATACACAATTATATTCGTGATGGCTAATAAATGTGCTCAATCTGGAAACTATATATCGTCAGTAGATGGCGCTAAATGACAAAAATATGCCTATGTTTCCATCACCAATGCATTAAAATCAGTTCTGACGAAAAAATATCGCCAAAGTGACAGTTCCAGAGTATGTAAATTAAAAATGTCAAACGCATTAGAGATTCTAATACTGCAATATGGCCTAAGTAACTAAGTAGTAGTCTCTAAAGAAATAAAAACACCGCGCACGCGAGCCGCGGGGATGACATGGCGGGCTTGTATATTGCGGTGGAAACAACACTGTTCCACATAAGCGAATGAACTTATTATAACAAACAGTTATTTCATAAGGCCTGATAGGAGACTGGAAGTACGTGTGGACAATATTTAGGTGTATTTACGTTAGACGGGACTAGACGTCAAAAAGATGTACAGCGTATCCGCGTAAGTCGATATATAGAAAAGATTTTTGGATTTACATCGGTTTGATTGATATCTTCACTATGGTTTTTATCTATTGTTGCCATATATATGTTCCTTTAAGGTCGTTTTTTCTATTTTTTAAAATGTATGTATGCCATATAAGCTCTAAATCAATATAAAGTTATAATAATAGAAAAGTGCCATACTTTGATATATAATTCAATTTATTTTGTCAAGCTTAATTGCAGAGATAACCTTATTGTGGTTAAATTACGAGCAATATTGTGTTAACAAACTATATTATTTCTTGTAAATACACTGTAGATCTAGGTATTTTACCATTATTATGTAAGTTTGTACCTTTAAACATTATTTTCCTATTCTTGATCCGTGTGGTAATATGATGTATAACTATATAGTACGACGAAACAAATTTTAAAATATTTTTATTAAATGCTAGGTCGCTAAATACTTTTAATGACCGTTTTCAACTATTAACTTGATATTCTAGCTATTAATGAATCCTGGCCAAGTATCTAGTAGTGGAAGGAGTATTCAGAATATAAAACTACTCATAAATAGTGACAGGTCAGTGGCTATCAGGAGCGTTACTGGCTGGTAAGATAAATACATAGTCTATGCGATTGTAAACCAGTCTCAATTGATAAATCCTCCTACAGCCATAACAGTATGGGTATTGGCTTAAATTGAGACGTGTTGCAGGAATCCCCTATGCTTGGCAGATGTATGGATATAAGCATAAAACATGGCTACTAGGTACTATATGTATTAGTAGAGGATTACATGTATACACTGATAGTATTAATTTGAAATGAAGTTTGCAGTTCTGGTATTATTCTTTATGAGAATATAATATTATAATAGTTTTACCTCATTCGCTGACTAAAATATATATATTTATAGTATGGTACATTCAAAATTCATTTCACAGTTGAATTCGAACTCGTCGTTTTGTGGTTTTGGAATTTTGGAACGGTAAGTTTATAATAGAGCAATAATTTAATTTAAATTTTACTTAACGTTTAGTTTAAATATTAGTTATCTAATATAATAACTAATATTTAAACTAAATATATAATATTTAAACTTAATATATCCTAATTCAGATATTTTTAATATTAATCTAAAATGTGTTTGTGATATCGCGTTAATAACATTAGAATATGATGGACCTACGTAATAATTATTATTGTCCTCGTCATATAACGATTCAAGAAGTTAACCAAAGGGATGAAATCCGTGTAATTTCTATTTTGATTTACACTGTCGATGATATTAATAAAAACACAAAATTAAATAGTTCTATGAAAATTTGGACTTAAATTGAAGTAGCTGTGTAGTGCGCGCAGATATGGAATTCGAACGTTAACTGAACAAGATGTCGAAGAAGTAGACTCATACCGTTTGTCGTATTTGAGAATAAATTATTCCTATTGTAAATATTTTATTTAGAAATATAATTATTTTGACAATGTAGACATAGTCTTCCACTTTATTGATATATGTGTATTTATATAAATATCACAAACACATTATATTAAGATTTTCGATTATTTAATTGTTGTATTAGGGCTGAAAGAGAGCGCTGCTGTGCCACGGTCAATGTCAAGTCCGTATAAAAAGTGTATAATAAAATATTAAGTGTTTAAAAATAGTATAGTGTTTTTAAGCACATTTCATATATAAACGTCATTGTGAACTTAGTGAGACCAGTGGTATAGCAAAAAAAATTGATAATATTTTGCAAAAGAACAATTGTCTGGTGACGATAAGACGTAAATCGAACTAAATTTTTCTTTTGTGTTTACGCTTAATAGTGTAAAGACATTTTTGTCTTAATTTAAATCATTAAGATATAATATTTAATAAAATAACTCGTAAAAGTAAATGAAGAAGAACAAAAAGTAAATTTTAATCATTCAATCGCCTCGATGCTCAATCCCCGAGGTTCACTCCTACACCCCTCGTCAGGGGGTGTAGGAGTGAGCCTCGGGGATGAACTCCACTACTCGGGCCTACGCTCGGGAGGCGTCCACCTCCCGGTCTTTGAGCCACTGTTTTCAGCGGTTTTTAGGCGTCGTGTATCTGGTTTACCCCCCAATCCTCGAACATAGTGATTAGGGTAGGGCGAAATACTTTGCGCATCGCCGTGCTAAAGTCGTCGCAGGACTTCATCGCGTCGGCGAGCGCATTGAGGAAAACGCCAAGCAGGTGAGCGTTCTCTTCATATTGGTAGATCAGTTCTGTTCCATACTTGGCTAGCGGGATGTCGCTGAACACATTGGACAGCGCCGTCTCGTAGTCGACGCCAGACTTCATTTGAGCTAAGACCTCCATTTCACATTCGAAGAACTCACCGATCCACTCGGAGTACTCGAAGTATTTTGGCGCTACTTTAGGCGCCGAGCTATGACCTCTGACCGGCACCGGGGCTGCTTAAGTAAATTTGTTAGCCGTCAGTAACACAACGCCCTCTAACAAACGTGCAGAAACTATCAATATATTAGTTTCAACAAAATCCACTAGAGAGCAACAATTAACAAATACTTATTCTTTTAATTAATTAAAAAATGGACGAAATCAAAAACATATTAAAAATTTACAGAATGAATTCAAACAACAAAAAAAGGAAATTTTAGATAATTATTAGAATTTTAGATGAAAGAATACATAAAATATACTATTAATAAAAATATAGATAAATTTCATCGGAATAAACATTTATATGGATTTATAAATGTTTATTCCGAGTCTGGTAACCCCAACAATCCGCATTTCCTTTCCTGCCCCTTACTTTCTTCTGTATCCTTTACCTTGCGCTCCGCCAATCCACGGTCTGCCGTGCCAATGGATGCGTCGCTAGGGGCGAGCCTAGTCGCAAGCGTGCCGATCGTCCAGGGATCGGGCTCCCCCGGGTACTATGGTGCCTTACCTCAGCATGTAAGGCGCTGCTGGGGCTGACCTCCATCCTCCCTTGCAGGTCGTGGGATTCACTAAGACGAATTTAATATACCTAATTTATTGAAAATGACGGCGACGTGGTTCGCCTTTGAAGAAGCATTGGGAACTAAGGCGAAAAGATTATACCTATAATAGTGACATTCACTACTATTGGATTGAAAATAAATATCATGAAAAACAAAATACTGCTTAAAAATAGATCATATTATATTAAAGAGGATTTTCGGATAGAGGTATTAAATAAGTGAAGGGCACTGAGAATTAATCTAGAATAAGAATTGAGAAAAAAAAAATCATTAAATACGATAAAATGAGAAATGCCAAGAGATATATTTCAAAATCACCAGAAATAACAAAAAAAAAACCAAAACTGTCAACGTACAATGGAGAGGAGCATCTTGAATTTATTATGGTTAAACACAAACAAAGGTACAGAAATTTTCGAAAAAAACTTATGTTGTGGACGCCCTCCAACACGTCCAGCAACATGGTCAGCCCACGCTTAAAATGTTGCCTGTGCTAAGGATGAAAGATGGACCAAAGTAGTTACTAAATGGGCAAGACCAAGCGGCAAACGAGGGAGAGGCCGTCCCGAAGAAGGGGAGCTGACGAAATAATCAGCCTAGCTGAAAACGATTGGGTGAGGTAGACGTCAAACAAAAAGGGTTGGAAAGGCAAAAAGAAAAAAGGTCTGGAGGAGGCCTATACCCGAAGAGGGGCCTCAACCAAAGTAGAATCAAGTAATATTAGTTAGTTATAGTTTTTGAAATTTATTTGAAATAATGTTGGTTAAGGCAATAAAGACTTATTATTATTATTAGATCTGAAGTGTATTTTTTTTCGTCAACGTTTTATTATACATTTATATTTTTGTTTCCTTTTTCAGATGACTTTCGTACTAGCATTATTCTACGTAATAATATTTTCATTGGACAAAGTTTATGGGAATCATTTTAGAAATATACATGTATACAAGGATGATAAAGATTTTATGGTTAATTTTTCCGAATCCTCATATGACCATATAGAGCCAAATGAAAACTCGTTAACAGTTATATTAGAAGATATTGTTAAAAATTTAAAAAATGAATCAAATAATTCTTCGTTTATAAATCTATTTTATACGTGGGGAAGTTCACATGGAACCGAATATAAAACCAACCCTGATAATGACATTGGAAAGCAGTTGCCAAATTCCCCAGTAAATTCTAGAACTGAATGTAAATGTAATGAAAACAAAGAGGTAAATGTCTGATGTTCTCTCAATCGCTTCGCATACGGCAACGTTTTGTAACAAATCCTAAATTGTTAATCACTAAGATAATTATATTGCTTCCAAAGTGATGGTCATTTGCGAGCATAATACATGAGTAACTGTGCAGTATTTTCACAAACGCAAAATTGTTTATCAAAACCGCTTTGAAAAAGAACATTAAGAACTAGTTATACACTTGAGGGATACCTTAAACATAATCAAATCTTTACAATCTATACAACTGAAAATTAAAAATAAAATAAAATAATATTAAAATTATCTTTCATATTTATTTTTATGGAGTCTAGAATAACCTTTCTATAATTTTTAAAGTATCTTTAACGTTAATCGCTGGGGATTTCAAACGGTTCAATCTCAAGTGGTTCACTTTGTTGAACGACGAACTATGAGGTCTGATATACAGACACACTGGTGGTAACTTAGTCCATAGCGGTAGTTGTAACTATGGAATTAGAACATTGAAATGAACCAATTCTAAAATTCTTAGGTGTAGTTCTTGCGAGCTGTGAAAGTTAAACGATATTAATTTGTGTCCGTTTTCCCATTAATGATTTTTTTTATTTTCAGACGAAAACCAAAGAACTGTGCTCTCATTCACAGACGACAGAACAGAACGGAGGGAAACGACTATGGAGAAAAGGCATGTCATGTAAAGTAGTGATACTTTTGTGTTGCAAAGTGTCCGATGAGAAACAACGAGGAGATTGTTTCGTGGATCATGGCTGTTCTAAAATGTATAAAACTAACGTTGCTTGTTTACCAGAAACTATTTCTGAAGTTTACAAACTTACGTATGAAAACCTTTAAAAATTTAATTATATTAAAACACTTGTATTATGATTTATTATCAATATATGTAAATTAAAATGAATATTTCTTTGTATGTTTTTCCTCTATGCATTCCTAAACCACTCATCGGATTTTGATGGGAGAGGCCGGCAGTCTATTGTACTACAGTACTGCATGAAGGAAAATGATGGTGACAATGATGACACAAAGAGTTTAAATTTTTGATATCGTATTTAAGCATATTCTGAAGGTCACTGCTCATTCCCGACGCGAAACAACGCACTTAATGTGACTGGCTGTGCCTATGCGGTGTCTATATTTAGTCTTGCGTGCGAACTGTTAATGAACGGGTGTGCTACAATAAATTATTAGTGTATTTTTCAATTAAATATCGGTTAATAATTTCAGTTATGGTGTTTATTCCAAAGGTTTGTGTATCTAATACAGCTTTTTTATATTTTCCTCATATTCGCCGATCATACTACTAATACGAGGGGTTAAAGTATAATGATGTTGCCGTTTAGTACTGAAAAATAAAACGATTTTTGTTAGGTAAAGTATATTTATTTAGTCAAAGTATTTACTTTCGTTGTCTATACATTTATGTCATTTAATTGGAGGATTATTTAAAAAATTGCGACCGAACTCTGAGGACCCGGGAGTACACAAACTGTGTGAAGACAGTTTGTACTGATTCCTGGAAAGACAATTGTCTTTCCATTTAAAATTACTTACTTTATTACTAATTATGGTTGTAAATTTTCATATGATTTTTACTTATCAGTTTTGCTCCATTGGTATGATAAATTCTAACTTTTCGCGCGATCGCATTATGTCATAAGGTGCACAGTCTCACAGTGTTGTGACGGAAATGAATTTGCGGACCTATGACAATGTGAAATATGTAGTTATGTATGTGAGTTTTAAATGATAAGTTTTCCTCTATAATTATTTCAAGAAATGTTATTGACCTACACGGTCCCGTTAAAATAAAATTATTTCATAATTTTATTTTATCTAATATACATTTCGTCACTGGGGGAGTCTGCCGCGCAGGTGTGGAATTTCAAAGAAGGTGGTTTTGAAAAAGTTTTCCATTTTAGTTTTTTTTTTGTATTCAAAGTCAAAAGATTCTCATTCGCAACGTTGGCAACTAATAGTCCTGTTTCTGCGTAATGTTAAACTTGTTCCCAGTATTTCCCATGAAAGAGTATCACTGTGTTGTCCTTGTAAGATATTATATGTTAGTGGGAGATTTAGTATGTCATTTCTGTAGGGTTTTACTAAAGATTCTTAGAATTAGCTGTGACCCACTGGGTCCCAAGATTACTGTCGAGCGTCACACTGTTCACTCGCTTATGGCGCTCAACGCGTCAACCTGCAAAACTTATTGTTCGATACGATTGGAGAGATAAATCTTATGCACAATAGACGGGGATAAATTGCATTCAGCGATCTGAAGACCAATTTGTAAACCCTTGGCTTTGAAGTCAAATAATTTGACAGTATATACTTATTAGCTTATTACACAAATAATTTGCATATAGGCATGAATAATTCATATTAAATCAAATATAACAATTTTATTGCATTTTTGAAGAATACTTTGAATTTGTTACTTCCAATTTTTTCTCCTTCTCAAAATTACCTATGATTATTTTTAGTCTTGTTATTTTTGTTTTTTATGGGTAAGGCAAACGAGCAAGCGTGTCGCCTGACGGAAAGCAATCAACGCCACCCAAAGACATCCGCAACACCCTATGTATTTTTAATGATTCATCACTGTCAATACAGCTGTAACCCTTACAGCTGAAACCTGATCTCCTCCATAATTAAGAGGTGTTGCTGCAATCTCTACGCTTGTGGAGTGGATTGAGGAACGCAAATTGGTTTTTAATACTCAGGTAGATGCTGCCCAACCGTTGGTTCATATATAAACAAGTTTTTAATGAATATTATGTTTTAATTCCAGACAACGTCAACAGCGATTTTGATAGGGTTGTTAATAAATTTAATGGCAATAAATACATATGCAAGAGATGTGCGCGGTCATTTAAGACACAAAAATATACTTAGAAAACAACATATGAACCATGTAAGATATCGTCGACAGTGGCCACATTCAAATTATGATTTTGAATATTACCCTCATGGACGCCGACAGTGGCCAAATAAAGATTATGAAACTGAATACCATTATACAAATAATTTCCAAAATCGTGAAGACAGACTCCTAACTGAATTACTGGAATGCCTTAAAAACTTACGAGATATCTTGTCATCACAAAAACAGCAATCAACTTCATATTCTGTGTCTCCATCGTATATACCAATACCATACGTTGTATACGTACCTCAATATACATACTATACAAAAAATAATATTAATACGAGACCACAAGATACTGGTATTAAAAGTGATACACAAAATTCAATCAACGAACGTCGTGATTATAAGGATAGAAAAAAAGACACAAAGCCTAAACCGGAGCAGAAAGTAACAGCTCCAACCTATAGCCCGAAACCGGAAGAGGAATTAACAACTCCGAATAATAGCCCGAAACCGGAAAACGAAGTAACATCTCCACCCAATAGCCCGAAACCAGAAGCCCAAACCAATACAGAATATTTGCATAACCGTTTGAACTTTGATGTCAATACAATAGTAGGTGTTTTTATTTTATTTGTAATTTTAACCAAATCCGAGCTCTTCATTATTCTCGGTGTAAATTTTATTGTTAAAAAGTTAATCGCTAGCAATCTGTTAAAACCGTTTAAATTCCACTGCTAGTTCATTATGAAATTCCTCTAATGTTAGGAGATGTAACGAAAAAAAACAGGCATCCTTTTTTGGACCTTTATTGCTGTCTCTTCTTAACAAATTTAGTTATAATGTTACTGTCATTTTATTTTACACAATTCTTAAAATACACCAAAAAATACCAAATCCTGCCAAAACATAAGCTTCTTTACATGTATTTTCCGCGGCAGGTAAAAATAATATTCAGATTTGAGCAGAGCGTCCTTCGCAAAAAGCACTTGTTCAAATGACGGGTCTGGTGCTATCCATGGGTCTGGATTGATAAACATCTGTAATAACAGAACGTAAATACAGACACGTGTTTTGCCCTTGACAGAGATACTAAATATACTTGAAATAGGAGGAGGCAATAGGAGGGGGGAAAAGGAACTAATGGCCTTCTCTTTGAACTTTAGTTTCGAGTGTTATATTTGTACAAAAAATTACTTCAGGACCAATTGTGCTGCAGACAAAATATGGTTCTACCAAATTATGATATATTTTAGTTTCCTAACCAAGAAACTAAAATATATTTCATCATGTATCAGAAATCATTTAAATTTAAAATCAATATGATTTTCCCTAAATTCAACGGTAAAATATAAAATATGACAGTATCAGAGTAAGTCAAGTGCTCTTTGATTATTTACCTGATTTTTATCAGTATATTTATTCGTAATTCCTATTCTACAAAACATTATGTTGAATTACGTTCTTGTCAGTATCAAGATTACTATGACTATAAAAATAAATCATGATCAAATTATCTATTTAATAATATTCCTAGACTAAAATATCACTTTCAACTTTTCTTCCATATTGTAGCATATATATGACTTATTATTATTTTTGTGCGGAAAATGCAGATAAACGAGCAAGTGGGTCATTTGTATAGGTAATTACCCCAGCCCATGGGCATTAGACATACTACGGTCACTGCAGATGCATTGCCGACCAGAGGATAACAATGTCGCTAATGTAACGAAGTAATGGCACAGGCGAAGGGTTGGTTGCCAAAGGCCTCATATTCTTGCAGTCAGTACGAAACTGCGCCGGCTCATTCATTCAACCTTTTTATAGAAGTAGAGCTATGAATGAATGAGCTGGCTTATTTTAGTATTTATATACTAAAAATTATTAAAAAACTCTAAGGAACAGAGATGGCCTTGGATTCGTAGACCGAAAAGCGCTTACACTAAAGATGACATGGAGGTTGAAAAGGATTATTAAAAGGATTATTATCTATACTGTTTCTCAAAATACCTCTTCGAATTTTCTTCATCTGCAATGCAGAATTCTATCTAATATAGCCCAGTAATAGAAATTGAGAATAAAATATCAATATTATGATTTTATTATAGGATAAGACTGCCACAGAAATCAAGACAGCGAAAAGATGTTATGGAGTTATTCTTATCTGCTGCGTGCTTTCAGAGAAGGAGAGAAAACAATGTTTTGAGACACACGGATGTAATAAAACATATAGAACAAACATTGCTTGCACACCCCAGGTTATAAAAACTACCTTGGACATATTTACTGATGCATATGCCCTTCAGTAATATTACAGATCATCTAGTAGTCCGCAACGTTATTATCGCCGCAGACCGTTTAAAGTTTTATAATTTTACCACAGACCGCTGAGCAGAGACGACGACGTTGATTATGTATATTTCATTGTATTGATTTACACACCATTCCATCCATTCACTAACGTCACTGCCAGTTGTCGTTAAACTCTCGTCCATGAAAAAAATGCACAATCCCCAGATATATAATCAACAGTAAAAAAACCAAAATAATAGAATATGTCGTGCAGCCCGGTACCATTTCAATCATGGCCCGGTTTATTATTAAGCATTTATTGTTAAGTTAATACAAAATTACTAAATATATTTGTTATTTTTATAACGAAAGTTGTCTTTATAACGAAATTACATTTAAAAACTATTTTTTTATACTTACATATTTATTATAATTGTTCTATAAAAGACTTAAGCAATAATATTAATAATAATAATTTATTTGTAGTAAATTGATTAATTTACAAGATATGGAAATAACATAAGACCATTCTCCAAATCAAAAATCCAATCCAAAAAAAAATAGTCATGTAAAAATGGCATGCAAAGAAGGTGTCAATATTGTCAAAATTTTATATACATATGAGGTGTAAGTATAATAATATGTAATATATTATTATACTTACACCTTACTACCTATACTTACATATTTTTATAAGTATAAAAATATGTAAGTATAATATTGTCTTTTCGTACCACAAAATAATTCTTTTATTGTAGGTTACAAAACATTTGTTGAGTATTTAACATCGTTGTCAATACATTTCTACCATGTAATAATTGCCTTTTACATTTACAACCTTTTACCTAAAACTCTGGGGATGTAGACTCCATAAACTATGTGAAGGCAGTTTGTATTGAATTCGGGAAGAAAATTTTCGTCCAGTTGGGGCGAATACGTCGGATTAAGAATCATTTATATCTACAACTCTTTAATAGACACGTGATGTTATTGCTTGATTGGATCTGAGGTTATCATGCAATGACCACTTTATAGTTACCATAATCTTTCTAAGGGTAAACTCCGCTTATGGGCATATGTGGCCTTTGACCTAGGACAGGCACTACGTTGTGCACTTGCGATAAAGTGAAATTTTGATGGGTATGAGTATGTGTAATGTGGCGTTGCCATACCGCATTGCGAAGTACGAGCGTGTCCACCATGACTGCACGTGAGTGCGATGTTTCCTCACCTAATCACTACAGTAGTAAGATTCGTAAGTGAACTCTTTGAGGAAATTTACCTTTGATATCCAGTAGTGATGCCAGATGGAAGGGATTCCTTGCAAATTTGGGGGTATTTTGACTCCGGGAAAAATTTTCGATGGTTATAAATCTTTTGAGAAATCGCAGGGAAGTACATTAGAAATGTGAATATTTTGAAGCCTTTTGTATTTGTTGTTCAGGCCAAATCATTATTATCATCGTTTGGAGTTACAAATTTTATTATTTAGGTGTTACTAGCTAGCTTTGTTACTAGCTACTGTTAAAACGGCCCGACTGCCGGTACATCAGGGGGTGCTTGTTCCGACTCTGATGTACGGTAATGAAACTTGGGTTTCGCAGAAGTGTTATGAAAGCAGACTGAATGCGGTGCAAATGAGAGCATTAAGAAGTCTGTGTGGTGTAACTTTGAATGATAGGATAATGATAATAAGAAATGAAGATGTAAAAGAGCGATGTGGAGTTAAAGAAGGTGTCGTGAAAAAAATTGAGAATTGGACGCTTATATGGTTTGGGCACATAGAGAGAATGGATGAAAGACGACTAGCAAAAGAAATATACGTTGAGAATGTGGATGGAATGGAGAGTGTTTAGAATAATTCCTGCGCTACATTTCATAAGCGCATAACTCGCAACAAAAAAAAATTACGAAAGAGAGGCGTGCGATTTCCCTAAACTTCTTTTTACCAACCAACACTCTGTGGAACAAGCTACATTCAGCGGTTTTACGACATTGGAACCTTTAAAAAAACAAGTCGATACATATTTATGTAGCTCAACTTCTGTAATATCTATGTTGTTGCAGATTTCTATAGGCGGCATTGGTTGCTTTTCATCAGGCGACATTCCATGACATTGCTTACTTGTTTGCCCTCCTATCTCATAAAAAAAGATCAAATGGACTTATCTATATATACATATAAAAATCAATTGCTGTTTGTCAGTCTCGCCAAAACTCGACAACGACTGGACCGATTTGGCTAATTTTGGTTTTGAGTTATTTTTAGAAGTCCATGGAAGGTTTAAAAGGTGAGTAAATATGATAAAAATATTAGGAATATAGTAAAAGCAACAATTTCGTTATATTATTATAGAAACTATCCCTACCTGTCAAATATTTGATGTTCGTCCCGTCGTTCATTAATCAATTAAATTTAAAAGTCGTTCAGAAATCAAATTAAATTCAAAAGTGAAGTTTTTTTTTTCATTTTCTTTTTGATTACGATTTTTTGTTCCTGTTGAGTTTTGACCAAATTTTTTTCTAATGTTGAAACATTTTGTGATTATTGTTCAGCTTTTTTATTTATTGATTCTGAAGCGGTACGAAGTTTGCCGGGTCAGCTAGTATATTATATAATTAACTAAGCTCTCGCACGAATATAAACCAGTTTTGAAGTATTACCCTTTCAAAGTAGTCTTGTCTCGTAACTAAAAATTATTTTTTTAAAGCTTGATATTTTATTTAATCCCTGACGCGTTTGGAATTTCCAACATTTTATTTATAGCGTAAGATATATATCTGAGGTCATGACCATTGTACTGTACTTACGTTATCATCGCTCAAAAGCTTTCATTGAACTAGATCATATGAGTCATTCATTGTAAATAGCGCTAACATAAGTTAACTATTCGTAGTTATGGGTACTCAATGGTAAATAATCACCTTCTCCAATGGACAACTACATCTAATCTACAACGCTAAGGATACTTCAATTACGTTGCTGACCTTAGAATAAAAAGTATATAATGGAAGAGTGAAGAATAGGAAGGTAAAAGGAGTTACTATAAACTCTCAAGTTGACATGGCAACTAATTCATGCTACAGATTAAATAATACTAAAAAGAATTGTCATTTTATAAAAGTTCGTCTGCAGTGTGGCTCGACTACACAAAATAAATATAAATAAAAACAGGCCAGAAGCATGTTCATTTGGAGTATATAATAAATAAATATCATACAAAAAAATCTTATATTCAATCCATGTCTATTACATACATGTTTAATACTACGTACGTACAGAACGATTTACGAACACCGGTTTAATCAAAAACAAGGAAAATAACGTTATCATCACACAGCGTTGTTGTTTAGTTTTCAACGGTCAGCGTTTAGTTTTGCACTGCACCTCTATCTGTAGACTCGTGTTCAAAGGAATAAATTATACAAATATTTAACATACATTGTATATTCAGAAAATAGTTATATAAATAAAAGTGTTCTGACTATCAGTGCAGTTTTATCCATCACTGAGGATTTATAAATAACTTTTTAAAATATAAAGAAAGGTAGGTAAAAACCTACCATACAGAGATGAGTTGTATGTATGAGTAGTTAATTCGCACACTTATCGTGTTATTGTTAACCATGCATCGTATATAATATTTTAAATGTAAGTGTTTATTTCGACTTCGGCGATCAAAAAAATTTTGTTTGAGGGGTCAAGGTTAAAATTCGTAATGTTAAGGATTTGCTGTATCCTATTGAGATATTTTTGTGCTGATAAATTATTATTTTTTTATTTTTTTTATTTCTATTGGGTTGGCAACTAAGTAATTGCCGATTTGTTCAATGAAATAAAAGAGTGATTTTTTTACTTGGAATGAACTTTGATCTATGACGTATTTTACATTTTGTTTGATGACCTTTTGCCATCTTCATGACAACTCGAAAATTCCACGCTCGCAGAAACTCTGATCCTTTTTGGCCAAAATCTGAGTTTTATCACGAAGGGAGTTGTCTAGGGATCGAAAGACCTGGTAATCCGATAGCGCGAGATCAGGGCTATATGGTGGGTGTAACATCAATTCCCAACTAATATCCAACAATTTTTGCCGACTGGCCAAAGACGTGTGCGGCCTATCATTGTTACGATTGATCAATTCTGGTTGCTTTTCCTTGACCGCTACATTCAATTTATCCAGTTGCCGAGAGTAGACCTCCGAATTAATGGTTTATTTCTTTGGAAGAAGCTTAAAATACACCGAACCTCTCAAAAAAATTGATAGCAAAATCTTTTAGTGAATATTTTTTTGAAGTGGTTTACGATGATGAGGCGTGCACCACGATCGCTTTCGATTGACATTGTTCTACACAATCCACTTTTCATCTCCAATGATGATTCGTTTTAAAAACGGATCGTATTCATTGCGTTTAAGCAATAAATCGCAATCGTTGATGCGCTTTATCAGATGAACTTTTTTCAAATCGCGCGGAACCCAACTTCTTAACGAACCCGACACGTTTTAAATGCTTTTCAATGGCTGTATGTGAAATATTTAATTTTTCTGTTATCACCTGTGTAGTTAGGTGACAATCCACTTCGATGATGGTTTTGATTTCATCGTCATTAAGGTCAACTGATCAACCTGAACGTTGGTCAACTTTAAGAGAAACATCTCCAGAAAGGAATTTATCAAACCAACTTTTTGACAGCTTGCACTAAGTTCTTTCCTTCACGGAAATAATAAAGCAAAATATGGCGGAAATGTTCGTTTTTGCACTCCGTATTAATATTGAGCTGAAAAAAATATTTTTAAGAAAATATCTATGTAATGAACTCGTAAAGCTAGGTAAAGATAACAGCTAACATATATAAGAAGAAAAACATAAAATTTACGGATATCATCATATAGTTCACACGGTCCTTCCTCATTTCCGGGAAAATGGACATTATCCCATCACGGTTTGCCAAGTTAGATTAATGGAGTACTCGGTTGCAAACTAAATATTTATAGGCCATACATACTATTGAACCCGATGCGGAAATCTAATTCGAGACCGTTGAATGCAAAAGTTGTAGCTTTCCCACTGAGCTAAATAGACGACCTATTTAGCTCAGTGGGAAATTACTAGTAGGAAATATATTTATTACTTACTTATTACGCAAGCTCAAAGACTCGGTATGCCTTTATCTCCGATGTAAGAGAACTATCAATTGTGTAGTTTCATTACAACGACAACATCAAGTACCCAATCGCTCATTTTCCAATACAAAACCAAAGAGGGAGAGTACTTGGCATTAAATTTTCCTTAGCGTTCTAAAATTATACTATTTCTTTTACAGATGAATAAGCTTCTTACGATATGCATTCTTATGTATCTGACATCAATAGAATGTCAGGCCAAAAACATCATACGTGATACCGTTCCAACAGAGACACACGAAAATAAAACAATTATTGTACCATTGCCTTTAAATGTGTTTGATAATTTTCGTATTATAAACTCTTCAGATGATGGGAATGGGGACGCCAAGACCTTAACTCTAGTTTACTATTTACTCCGTAAAAATACATCTATAATAATAGCTAAACCACGCATATTCATTACAACTATCCCTCATATAATAATATATCCAAGTGCGAAATCGAGAGACGTCATATATTCTCAAAAAACAACCACATCCAGCACGCCTGTGACAGATGAAAATGAGGAATTCCGAACGACGACAGACGATATTAAAATAGATACTACAACACAGAATTTTGAAGATGATAACGATTCCACCAGACCAATTACACTGTATGACACTAAATTACTAAAACAAAATAATGTACCATCAAGACCTCTACCCGAAGTGGAACATGGTAGCATCCAAGGTGGAATACTATTTTGATGTAAGTGTTGTAATTATTTTGCGGACACAAAATAATATTTAACTATTTTATAAAACAGTGATCAAATAAAAATACTCCTATGTCCTATTTTATTTTTTCCTATATACTATTAACAAATTTGTTTTAATCATATGTCCATTTCACATCAAATTTGAGTGGTGTTACCGTAATCACCATGCTTAGCGAACGAAATGGTGATCGCAGATTGGGTTTTCAACGCTTCCTAACACATAGTATTGGTAAAGTCACTATGTACGCCACCGTTGGGTTGAACAAGCATAAGTTGGGGGTACAGCAGGCAGCATTTAAGAAAGTTTTTCTTAGTTCGTAGAGTTAATTTTTTATTATTCAAAGTATGATCGATAGTAAATGTAAATAAAGTAAATTAGAAGTTATTTGTAGATTTAAAAAACGTAATAAGGAACATGCTAAGATATAATATATATGTTTAGATGACTTTAAAGGGAGTTGATACCAGGAGCACTGTTGTTTCTCATTCATCATCATCATGAGCTCAAATTTTGTTGTATTTCAATATTTTTATTTTTTCTAGCAGAGCAAATCAAACGACTATGAAGGTCGTCTGTTGGTAAGTGATCACTGCCGCCCATAGACATCCGCAACACCGGAGGCGTAAAATAACTTTGAAGATAGTATATATATATATATATATATATATATATATATATATATATATATATATATATATATATATATATATATATATATATATATATATATATATATATATATATATATATATATATATATATATATATATATATATATATATATATATATATATATATATATATATATATATATATATATATATATATATATATATATATATATATATATATATATATATATATATATATATATATATATAAATTTAAAAAGTGTAAGAAGCATTTGGAATTAAGGCGAAAAGATTATACCTATAATAGTGACATTCACTACTATTGGATTGAAAATAAATATCATGAAAAACAAAATACTGCTTAAAAATAGATCATATTATATTAAAGAAGATTTTCGGATAGAGGTATTAAATAAGTGAAGGGCACTGAGAATTAATCTAGAATAAGAATTGGGAAAAAGAGCAATCATTAAATACGATAAAATGAGAAATGCCAAGAGATATATTTCAAAATCACCAGAAATAACAATATATATGTATATATATATATATATATATATATATATATATATATATATAGATATATATATATATATATATATATATATATATATATATATATATATATATATATATATATATATATATATATATATATATATATATATATATATATATATATATATATATATATATATATATATATATATATATATATATATATATGTATGTACTATTTTATAATAAAAACCAAATTATTGTGCATCTTGATATTCTTTTAATTTGGTTTTGTATTGCAATATTCAAATATTTTTAACTAGATGACCGATTTGCTCAGTGGCGGGGCCCTCCGCCCGCGGAGTCAATGGTCGCGGGTTCGATTCCCGCATCGGAATAAATATTTATATGGATTTATAAATGTTTATTCCGAGTCTGGTAACCCCCCCAATCCGCATTTCCTTTCCTGCCCCTTCCTTTCTTCTCTATCCTTTCCCTTCCACTCCGCCAATCCACCGTCTGCCGTGCCAATGGATGCGTGGCTAGGGGCGAGTCTAGTCGCAAGCGTGCCGATCGTCCCAGGGTCGGGCTCCCCCGGGTACTATGGTGCCTTACCTCAGCATGCAGGGCTCTGCTGGGGCTGACCTCCATCCTCCCTTGCGGCTCGTGAGATTCACTAAGACGAAGAGATAATATACCTAATTTGTCGAAAATGACGGCGTGGTTCGCTACCCATCACGTCCTGATTCTCACGAGGGCGAGAAGCGACCAATGACGAGCCGTTTCGCTGGGATGAATGGCAGCGGATGGAGCTCTGTGGTCTCTGCCAACCCCTGCGGGGTATAGGCGTGAATATATAAAAAAAAATATTCAAATATTTTTAGAATTATATACAAGCACTAATATAATATATAAGTAGTATCGATTTTTGTTACAAAATTGTCTTTTGTTTATGGTATAAAACGGTAAATTTAAGGTATTTATAGTTATAAATTAAATACATGGTATATAGCAATTTAATTTCTTATATTGTTATAATAATATTAATTTATACTTCATAATTACGTACGTACCCTTACAACTAGTCAATTTATTTTGATGTTTTTTATATGTATGTTTCGCTGTATTAGTTTGAAACTCATACCACTGAATGTTTTTATATACGTTGTATTTTTGTTAATTATTTAGTATAATAGTTAAAATAAAAATTATTCCAAAAATGTAATAGTACTTTCCTTTAAGAATCTCAGAATAATTAAATGTTTTGAGTTTGAAAATGTTTGAATATGTTAAAATAGGGCAACTCCTTTTTTTACTGTGGGTGTTTTTAGATGGGACTATAAGAGCAGAAACATAATAAAAAATGGGCAATGATATCTATAATATAATATCTGAGAATACAACAAATCTTCGAAATCCAATCCGCCCAATAGAATTTGTAAAGTATAAATATTTTAATTTGCATTGACAAGCATTGTGGGTCTATCTATGCCTATTAGTCCATAAATAGAGAGACTCCGTGACTATTTGTGGGATGTATATTGGCTGTTTAATCTAATACATTTCAATTAATAATTTTATACCGTATGAATTTGTATTTTCAAGAAAGCTCAAGTTTCATGGGGATGTCTATTAATATTTAGCGATAGATATCTCAGTGAACATCGTTTCACCTATAATTTGTTTAATTCAAATTAACGGAAATGATATCTTCTGATAGGCTTATTATCACCTGGTATTTTATGATACTTAGGCAAGCAATACTTTTCAAAATCTCACAAAAGTAACGATAGTTTTGTATAACATCACTTTTATAGCCGTCTCGAATGCGATTTATTGAAAGTAATTGGAAGTAAAAGGAGCATGGAATTTTTCTTTTTTCAAGTTTTTTTTATGTTTTTCCTATATTTTTTTTAATCTTAAACCTTCCTTGTATTATAGCGAATAGAATAAAAATTTTAGATCGAGCAATTTTGAGTTTTAGCGAGACCATTTTATACCTCTCCATTGTTATAGAATATATAGAAGAAATGCATAATACCCAAAGACCTACAAACCACACGTTACGGCAATAGAAGTTGATATTTTACTGAGTAATATTGGTACAATTTAGATTATTTGTATTTATCACATTTTTTATTTTTAAATTACATGAAATGAAGTTATTGAACTGCAATAACCTCCATACTTGTTTTCGTCGGGCATCGGTCATATCACTGAGGCTGACGCACGGGCCAATGCATAGTACCTTATTTCCAAGTATCAAGGAAAACTAGTTCCGGAAGCGAGATGTCCAAGAAGTATTCACTACATTGGTTTAACTACATTGAATCATCAATTGTTTACTGTATCTTAAAATCATACAAAACATGGCATGATTAAAAAAAATATTTTTTATACTTTTTTTTGGAAATTTAAAGTAAATTCCAATTCGCTTTAATGACAATATATTTAAACTTCTTTCAGCTAACTTGAACTGTACTTCCGAACTGCTATGACAGTAGGACCTTCAAAAATAATCTTACAAATTTCTCAGAGGCTGGCAACCTTTCTGCAATGTTTTGGTGATGCAGATATCTATGAGCGGCATTGATTGTTTTCCATCAAAATTCTTCTCTGCTTGACTTTGAGTCAGTAGTGCAGTCATTTTGACTGTCCATCTTGGTAATTGTTATGTCCTCGTTCTGTTTTTATCAATTTGATATTATTCTGTTTTTATCAATTTATAAGTAAAAATTCTTATTGAAATAAATTTGCGTGCATAACTTTATTTCATTAAGCCACTATGTCGATTGGAGGTGGCTCGTCATATGTTGAAAAAAATTATTACTCTGTGAAACCAGCTAACTTCAGCGGTATTATCACGGTAACATAACGAACCGATACGATATTCACACCTTCCAAAACAAACCTTAAATGCTTCTGTGATTCCTGTGGTCTCGCGGATATCTATAGGCGGCGGTGATTTCTTTCCATCAGGCAATACGATTGCTCGTTAGCCCTTCTATCTTATAAAAAAAACTACTTGACTACTGCTGCCTTGCTTAGTTTGGGTCGCCACATATTCAATAAGTGAGTTGCACTTTTGTTGCACATACATTTCATCATCTGCATATCAGAATATGATGAATGGGAAACCCAATGACTGCTACCAGTGATAACCCTTAGACGTAAGAAGGAATTTTATTATTAATGGAGTTTAAATATATAATTAGTTCAGTGTTCGATTCTCGCATCGGAAAAAATATATGTATAGCTAAACTGACCATCTTTTTTTTAACTCAAAACGGGACGCCTATACTTCCATATTAATATTATAATTGCGAAAGTCTGTCTGTTACGTTTTTACTGCTAAACCAATTTTGATAGATGATCAAACAATAGGCTACATTTTATGCCGAAACAATAGTTCTTATAGGGAGCTCAATAGTTTTTGCGTAGTAAAATGAATTGCACAGGGGCATTGCAGAACAGCACAGAAGCAGAAGCTAATGGGTCTATTTACGCCAGTTAGCAAGTTAACTGTGAAAATAAACACAATTTTTAATGTTCTATATTTTGAATAAACACAATCAGTCTTCACAGTAATTATAATTATTTTTATAATATTAAATTACAAAAAATAAATCACCAGCTTTATTAAAGCAAGTTTCTGTGACAGTAATTATTATTAAATTATATGCAACATATTTTTTTTTACTTATATCGCTCGTGTTTTACGTGATAATTTAATTTTTTGGGTGGTTTAAAAAAATGGGACTATTTGGCGTCCCGGATTTGTGTGATTGTGTGCTTGGAAACAACGGGACAGGTGCCTGAAAAAAGGTTCAGTCCCGTTCAAAACGGGACGTACGGTCACTTTATGTATATAGTCTATTAGGTGTTTGTCCGAATCTTCGTGTTCCGCCAATCCACCTTGGACAAGCGTCGTGGGTTAGCATGCGTTCTCCAGAACTGTGAAAGAAATAATTTTAAAGAATGTTCAGGTACAAGAAAAAATTAAAGATCAAAAGAATAGTATTCCTCATACTACTTATCCAGAATATACAATAATTTTTCTTCTCTAATTGATCCAATAGTTTAGTAGTTTGTAGACTTTTCCACAGCCCATATATGTTCTGGAGGAACGGGTATTAACCCACCACGGATTTCCAGTGCAGATTGACGTAATTTCCAGAGTCGGAATAAATATCTGTAGGACATAAGAATATAGTTATTTCGATGCAAGGATCGAACCCGCAACCATTGCCTCCGTAGGCAGCGTCGCCGCTGATTTAATTGATTGTCAATATAGACGTTGTCAAAATAGATTGTCAATATAGACTTTAAAGAAAATATATTATATATAAAATTACTATGTACGCGTAATTGTTGGTAGAAAATTCCTTATCGAATTAGCGTTCACGATTTTAAGTCGTGGGTTCGATTATACTTATCGACGCGTCATCAATGAGTCTTGACATTGACATTTTACATCAGCGCCCTAAGATCTGATTCCTTCGGAGAATCGATTCTCTAACGCTGAGTAAAAACCTTTTGTGACGTCATGCTAAAAGAGATATATATTGTTTTATTTATTTTTCATTTATTTCGTCGTTTGTTAGCTCACATAGATCTTTCATTAAACACATTATTCATGATTAAATTTGTCTTTCATTTCATTTCTTTAGTATAGTATAATATATAATTAAAAAAAAAATACGTCCGCTTATAATTGTCATAAAAGTTTATTGTATTATATATAAGTCAATGGATTCCCTCACAAATGAGAATGTTGTTTTAATATGGGCATTAAAACAATGCTGGGCAGGCGGATTTGTTTTTATTGTTCAGCTGGACAACATTGCCCATTCACAGTTTTTTAATAGTTGTCTCGTAACATACTCACGGCAAGAAATGGGATAACCCTGTCTCACGTCGGAAACCACACGGTTACATCACCACCAAAAAGTTATGACCATCTTGAATTTATCGTGAAACGATATCTTGAGAATTGGCCTGTTGACGTCACATTAACACAGTTATGTTCCGGTTCCAATTAAAAAATCGATGAGGATATCCTTCTCTTAGAAATATTTTTTTTAAACAATGACTCAGAGCAAACTGGATTTATAAGAAATCTTCTCGGAACAAGTTTCTGCGTGGATACTACGTCATTATATCGCCGTAAAGCCTTGACCACCGACCACATGGTGAAGAACAGCACCTTCTTAACATATTCATATTAGTTTTTAAACGACAGTTGAGTTAATTATTATTGTTTTTGTTTTGCATTTTAAATTATTAATAGTTTTGAAATTTCATCCCTCAAAATTACAGCGAATTAGAATAGCAACCTCTTATTCTATAAACAGACAGAATATATAAAAAAATATCTTTTGCTTAGCATGGAAAAAATCGTAATATTCAAAATAATATAAAACAAAATGTATTAGTTCGTCTCATGTCTTTTGGATAGACATGTCACCCGTCCGACATAAGTGATATGATATATATATATATATATATATATATATATATATATATATATATATATATATATATATATATATATATATATATATATATATATATATATATATATATATATATATATATATATGTATATATATATGTATGTATGTAAATTAATTTCATTACTTATGTCGGACGGTATACATATACGAGGTATATGTATACCGTACGATACCCTGATATTCACTGACCTTATACGTCCCACTTTTGAGCACGGGTTCTTCCTTTCTTTCACCATTTCTGAAGGAATATATATCTGTTATTTGCTAATCCATGGAGAAAAATAGGCCATTAATTTTACATAATTCAGGGTTGAACGCATGCTCTCCATCGTAACATTTATTAGGTACATTCCTTTTTAAACGGTTTTATTGGTTCAAATCTTGCGACGACTTTTACAACTATTTCAACTTAATCGATCTTTATGAAACTTTGCACAGTATTGGGTTTACGTGACAATACAATTTTATTTATAAATTTAACTTGATAGCGGGGATCTGTCGGATATCGACAACGAAACTCTTTACCATAACTAATAAACCTCTTTAGTTTGAGTTCAATTGATTGGTAAACTTGTAACTGGTAAAAGACAAAAAACGATTTTATTAAGTATAATCTATAAAAAAGTGAATCTAAAATGTGAAAAATAAATATATAAATAATATTAAGAAATAAATAATTTAAAAAAGTTATAACAGGTAATCTAACGGATTAAAGAATGGAATAAAATCGTAATTCCAAATTAACCATTTTAGCTGATAAGTTCATTTCGTGCATTTAATATATGCTGGCCAACTGCAGTCATACAATAAAAAGCAAATACAGTCAGTCGACAGGCGCATCAGCTCAGGAACAGACGCAACGCTGAATAAAATCTTTTCGAGTTCTCAAATCGTACTAACTGCAATATACATACAACAAGTAAGTTGTTTCTAAAAAAAAACCGTTTTTTACATAATTTATAATTAATAAACATTACGTGTTTTTATCTAATTTTGTGAAGAATAGTTTAAAAATAAAAGGACCTTTATTTTTGTGATTGTGATGGTAGTAATGACACTCATATGACGTAACATAATTGTGTTTACGTTCTAGTGGTTACTGACAACTTTAACTATTTTAGATTTTAAAAAAGTATAATTTTAATCACATGTTTTACAATTTTAATCACTTTTCCCTCTAATTTACATGATTGACATGTATTTATTTAATATTCATAGTCTCATATTATCAGTTATATTTGTCATGTAGTTTGATGAACGCAGAGAGATGAATTGAAATAAAACAAATGCGTGGTTTCGTGATTTTTTATTTGACTGCAAAAGTCAATCCAAAGTTTAAGAGCCGTCGTCAAGTAGATATAGTCAAATAAATATCTCGTACGGGATACTTGTTATTATTTAACTTGATGTAAGAAATGTTTGAAATGATTAGGGCGGGTTTGCATGAGGAGAGTGATGAGTGTGGAGGAAGCAAGGAAAGTTTGCCGGGATCGTAGGAAATGGAGATCTGTGGTCTCTGCCTACCGCTAGGGGAAACACGCGTGACGATATGTATGTATGTATGAAATTATTACTTTTGTGCTACGACTGTCCACATCATCTGTAGTTTGCACACAAAATGTCCGTGTTTAAATTTTAAATTATATTTTTAATGTATATTCATTCAGTGATGTTAAAAACAAATCATTTAATTTAGTATAATCGTAATAGGAAAGTTTTATATGCCTAACTAAATAATGTTATGTTTAGAAAAAACTTAAAAGTAATATATTTATTATTGTACTGGAAACCAGCATGAAATATGGCCACCTCGTTTTTTCCTGGGGATGTTTTAGGTGGTAACTATGGGAGCAAATAGCGACGTCTCGCCAGACATAGGGATTACGGCAACACTCGTCAAATTTGAAAGAAGCTAATGTTTACCAATGAATTGTTACGGTTATTTTGACGACGATGATTGATGATACAAATACTGATGAATATATCGTCATTTAACAGACTACTGTTGGACATAGTCTCTCCTAATTTGGAAGGATTTACCTTAGACTTCACGTTAACCAAAAAACCAGGAATGTTGCACTCATTTGCCTAATAAATCCTGTTTTATATTTCAGACATGTTCGCAAAATTTACAATTGCATTCATAATTACTGCGCTACTTACGGGAGGGGTTCAAATGAGGGAAATATCAATAAAGAAAGGCGATGGTACTATATCTAAATTGCCACCGAATATAACAGTGGATGAAGCGATGTATATACTGCGTACGCGTTCCGGTGAGTACAGTCAGCCGCCAAAAAATTTGTCACCGTGCGCAAGAGCTATTCTATCTTGTTGCAATGGCAAAGTGATGAATGAAAGTTGCTCAGAGTCATTGCAGTGCGGTGCATTCTTCTTCGATGACAATCCTTGTAATGATAAATTTATAAAGGACGCGTTAGCGGCAGCGAAAATATTTTACGAACAGTTTAATGACGTTCGCACGTGAAGAAACAAAATGAAAGAATATTAGAAAGATGCTACTTATTAATGATCGACTGTGATTTAAAAAGATATATTAATATATACTTATAGTATAAAAAAGTGGAATTTTCTAAATACAGATATAAGAAAGTGTACAGTATTTTAACATTAAACGTTAAATTATTATAAATAGTCTAATTATCAGCATAGTCAGATAGACAACACGAGGCATTCTCAGATGAAAGACGTAAATATATATTATAAGTAAATATATTAAAGGAAATCAGCAGTTATTTTTTGTTACCGCCAAATATTGATGATGATATTACACCGTGTTAATAGTGATAGAAACATTATAAATTGCTTATACAATAAAAAATGATATTCAAAACATATAAATAACATTTGACCTCTTTTTATCATTTATTGTAGTTCTAGTTGTTTGAGATAAAAGTTTTTAAGCTGAATTTGACTGATTATAATACAATAACCATTCAAAAATCTGGTGCAAATGCCTCGCTCTTCTATCGCCGATTCGCTTTCAAAGCAAGCGTGACGACTATAAAACTTATAGAATTTTAAAGGAAAGAAAGACCTGACGATCCAAATGGCGCAGTGGCAAAAGGCTCACTTTCTGAACCGAGCCGTGTTTAACTCCAGCATCAAGATAAGTATTTATACTGTGTGTTTAATTTGTGTGTTTAAAATCACCATATTTCCTTGATCCATTAAATCTAACGACAAGGGAATCCCAGTGAGGCTAGGGTCACACACACACTTGATAATGATTATCATGACATTTCACGTATTTAACATAAATTTATTATTTTTCATAAATGAGTGTCGCAAATGAAAGCTAATAAAATAATTAAATTGTGGAGATTTCCTACAGCAGCTGTCTAAAAATTAATACAAATAATCGAATTATGGACAATTACTTTATTAAAATACATAATAGCTAGGCAGTTAATCCTTCTTTCATGAGGATGTGTTTTTGGTTTTTCATATAAATAGTTTTTGATAATAATAATAAATACTTATAATTTATAAGTATTATTTGTAAATATATGTAGTTAGAACTAAAATATGTCATACGACTACAAGTAGAATACATATGTACATTTTGTATTTTATAAATTAATGAGATTAAATTCTGAACTCAAATAGGTTGTTATTAGAAATCCCCCAATAAAGAAAAATAAGGAATATTGGAAATTTCTATTGCACATATGCGTATTGTAGCTAATGTTTCTTTTTAGAGAAAAGAAAGTTTTGTGACAGTAACACACGGTTACCTAATCAGATGTCAACGTTTCTAGCTGAACATAAATTTATTTGTGGAAGTAGTACTTATTAGTCATTTCAAAAAATTGATTTGCATACAGTTACAATACCATTATGTTTTTCTATTTTGTGTATCTAGGCTATTATGTATAGTTTAAATACTTATTATATACTATATTATACTATATTAAAACAATTTTATTGGTAATTAAAAACTACAAAAAAAATTAATGACGGATATATAAAGTGAGTCAATGTATCTTTTATAAGTGTATGGACTATGTATGTATGTTTGAAATAAAACAAAGAAATCAAATATTGATTGTGGACAGATAGAAATGATATTTTTTTTAATTTTATTCAAAAAACGGATAAATTTAACGATGAAAATAATGTAGTGACCGTGTTGAACACTGTCTATATGAAAACTAAAACAAATAAAATATGTATTATTAATATTCCATATATTATTTTTTGTTTGAGTCATTCCAGTGATACATTTTCTGTAAGAATACTTTGTATGTGAGAATTTATGCGAAAAGAGACTTCTTTAATTAGTCTTCTAAGCTAACGGTTTAATATGTATCAAATAATATTCGATACGGATAATTTATCTTTAATACCAGAATTAGTGTTCCGGTATTCCCTGAATATACTTTGTATACAGAATCTTCTATACACAATAGTCATTCTATGTCGAAGACATTATCTCTGATTTTTTAATTTATTTATTTTCATAACGTTTAATACCTATTTGCTACGGCATACATAAATTTAATTTTTCCTGTATACCGTCTTACTGTGTTTTAATGGGGTGTATGGTGGGTGCTTATGTGCAAATTGCATCTGTGTGTATTGTGGGTTATGTGAGGATATTTTGTCGATCGCCGCGAAAGGAAAACCTAATGAACGTTTTCGTTTCGCGCTAGCCCACTCTCTAGATTAATGGCGATCAGGTACGGTGGGTATTTCCCGAAACCTCTTTTCACGCACCAACTTCAGCGGTATTCTCTAACAGATACGACATTGGGACTTTCAAAAAACAAAGCCTACGCATATGTCAAATGCCAACAACCTGCAGTGCCTGTGTTGTTGCAGATGTCTATGGAGGCATGAATTGTTTGTCATCAGACTATAATACACTTGTTCTTTTACCTTTTTGTGCCATAAAAGTTCCGCTCTAATGCATTTCTTACAAAAAATATGGTCCCTTACACAATTGGTGTATGATGAGATATAACGATTCTAATACACTTAAAAAACTATTTCACACTCTACACACTCCTCTTTCATCTCATCTCTTCCTGTTTCCGTTAAATATATATCACTATACTATCTGTGATAAAGAAATATTTGTATCAATGTGACGTGTAACGACGTGTATTGTTGAGGTTTTTTGTGTAAAAGGAGTAAAAATCCGAATATGCCGATAAGTTTGACGTCAAGCTATAAACCTAGACTACACTGTTCGCCTGGGACTTCTTTAGTGCACAATAAAATAAAATGCAGACTGTTTGTCTGTCTAACTTTATTAAGTGCTTAAATGGCCTATATAAAGGAATCTTTCGGAAATAGTACGTACATACACACTATGTACGTCGATACAAGTCGATATTGACCAAACTGACAGTTGGTTAACCTATGCATAATCTAAATGTAGTCCCAGCATTCCTTACAAAGAGCTGGGGCTTACAGCGAAAGAGACACAAACCGGAAGATGATTCGAGCTGTGTCAAGCCACAGCCATGGAGTTCCATCTAATCCAGATGGCGAATCAAATGGATTGGAATTATACAATTCGTAGAAGGAACAACAGGCACAATATCAACGAACCCCACATATCCATATATATTATGTATTTTTCTTTGTTTTGAATTTCACGAGCTTTTCGTCATATGGGATCGTAATACCCATCAAATATGCCTTTGATTGGGTTCGATCTACTGTCACAATATCAGGTCTATTAACAAATATAATCTTACCTGTGATAATACATCGATTCCAATACAGCTCGGCGTGGTCAATTTCTAGAACTATTAATATTAAAATAAAATTATTATCCCTTTTATTAACGTAGTTTTCCGAAAATAACAATATTATTGATATAAAAATAATATTACATTTCCTGTTATTTACGTGAGGGTATATTCCAGGCCAACGAAGGATTTATACATCCAAGGAAAGGAACCTTCTCATAACAGTGGCTGTGTATCATATGGTTTCTTTTGTATTTTGAATATAACCCACTTACCTAAACCTAACTTGGACAGATGGATGTCCAAATTTTTACCAATAAATCCATTCATAGACACTTCTATGAATACAATATCTGCAATGTGGATGAATAAAGATTAAATCAATATGCCACATGACGGAAATCTCATGTGCGCTTCAATGTATTTTATTTATTTGTATTTGTCGCTTTTATGAAATTTTAATCATGTGGAATACTATCATTGCCTCGCGTGTAGTTCGATTCACTATCTCGATATCAGGCGTATTGGACAAAATATGCCTATTCATGATAATTAATCGATCCTAGTGTGATGTAGAAAAAAATATATTATTATTAAAATTGTTCAAATTTTATAAGCAAGGCGTGAAATACTTTAATCTTATAGCTTAATGCTAGGGTTTCCTGTGTTGTGGCTGCCATTACAACACATATGTATATAAAGACAAACACCGATGCACAAAATAAATATCTGTAGGCCATACATATATTATTCTGACGAGAGATTCGAACTAGTGATCCCTGATTTAAGCTGCGATCACTTCGCCTTTACGCCATATAGGTTTGTTAAGTAATTAAAAGTAAAATGGCCACAGCTTATGATATTTCACCCGCAGACTAATATTTTATGTACGAAAAGATATTCGCAAGATCGCAAAAGTTTTCCAATCCAAATTATTCAATGTTTTAGCGAACATGGTGCCAGGCATTATTCGCAGCACAAATAACAGTGCTGCCTTTTATAATTTAAGTCCCAAGGAATGTAAAAAGGATTAAATATACCTTGGAATATAAATCAAAAGCAGTTCAGTGTAGGGTGTAATGCATTTAATTTTTTATTATATTATTGGCTACGATAATATCATTAATATCAAAACATCCTTACATATCAGGTAAAATATTATTTAAAATAAGGGAAAAAAGGACAATACAGAAAACATTTTCCTATGTACAAAGAAAAACGAAACAAGTCAGAGAATAAATTGGCATCTATCAAATAAACGCGGGCCCTGTAAAAATGTACTTGTTATCCGATATAGATTTTCCTCCAAAAATATATTATATCGAATCAATTAGGCTGTTAGAATGGTGTAAGGCATTTTAATTGGCTTTTCTGTCAGATAATGAAAATAGTTATGAGAAATAGTTTTAAAAACTTAATCATCACAATAATTTAAAAGCTTGTTTTAATTGACTGTCATTCATAGAATGCTGTCATTGTATCGTTCGAGACGATTACGGCGGCATTAGCTCTACCTGAGTAATAATAATAAAAACCAGAATATGATTCCTTATCCGTCCGCCAAGCATGCGGATTTCGGCAACAGCCCTCAATTTTAATACTTTTTTTTTATGGGATACGAGAGCAAACGAGCAAGGGTGTCGCCTGATGGTAAGCAATCAACGCCGTCCATGGACAACCGCGACACCGCAGGAGTCGCGGAAGCATTGCCGGCCTTTTAGGTATATATTGGCTTGTTTTTTGAAGGTTCCAATATCGTATCGGTTCGGAAAGACCGACGAGGGTAGCTGGTTCCACAAACTGGTGGTGTGTGGAAAGAAGTTACGAGAGAAACGCACCGTAGTAGATCGCCACTCATCCAGATGATGGGCATGAAATTTTCCTTTACGGTGAGTTGTACGGTTGTGGAATTCGGCGGCGGGAATTATTCCAAACAATTCCTCGGAGCACTCCCCATGATATAAATGGTAAAAAATGCTGAAAGATGAAACATCTCTCCGCAGCGCTAGAGAATCAAGCCGATCGGTGATATCTTGGTTATTGACGATTCGGATCACACGACTTTGAATGCGGTCAAATAGAAAAAGTTGATACTGGGGAGCCCCGGCCTAGAGGTGAGAACAGTATTCCATGTGTGGCCTGACTTGTGCCTTGTACAGTTGGAGGCAATGGCCAGATGTGAAATACTGTCTCGCTGTACTGAGCATACCCACCTTTTTCGAGGCCAGCTTGGCCTTTTCTTCTAGATGGCCGCCCAATATCCAGCGAAATATTACAGCTGTAATGCTGATCAGCCCTCGACTTCCGTTGCCGAAGTATCATATCTCTATTATACTCTTTAAATCCATTTTTTCCTTCCCCTGCCTTTTCCTTTCTTCTCTATCTTTTTCCCTTCCTCTTCGCCAATCAACGGTCTGCCGTGCCAAAGGATGCGTGGCTAGGGGCGAGCTTAGTCGCAAGCGTGCCGACCGTCCCGGGATCGGGCTCTCCCGGGTACTACAGTGCTTTTCCTCAGCATGCGGGGCTCTGCTGGGACTGACCTCCATTCTTCCTTGCGGCTAATGGGATTCACTATAACGAATCTTAATATAGGTACCTAATTCGTCAAAAAATGACGGCGACGTAGTTCGCCACCCGTCACGTCCTGATTTCCACGAGGGCAAGAAGTGACGAACGAAAAGCCGTTTCGCTACGATGAATGCGAGATGAAGGATGGGTGAAAAGACGCATGAGTGTGAATGTGATGGATATCTGTGGTCTCTGCCTAACCCTACAGGGAGACGCGCGTTACTATATGTATATATGTATGTATTGCTGATATTATGATAGATGGTAATGTGAAATTAACAACACTTCTTTCTCAGAACCTTATGAGTGACACAGGATGCTGTGATTGTAAATGCTTTTATATTACTATTTTACTCCTCAGATCAGAACTTTCCATTGAAAAAGGTAGACTATATATTGTTATGACTCATAAAAAATTTCATAAATGTTGGAAAACAATACGCATTTGATTTTATAGAGCAATAAAGTGGTCCCAGATGGACTGTAGTATCCGAGTTTATTGTTTATAATTTTGCAGTTCTATTAAATTGACTTCTTGCTGTTTTTATCTTCCTTGTTCTTTTCATGATGAAAGTAACGTCTTAAATGTATATTCTATTCCTGTTTAAGTCTTTTTTTTTCTTAATGTTCATTAAATATTTAACCTAGACATATTTTTCGTTCGAAAACTTTATTTAGTTAAAAAATATAAATCAAAGTAAAGAAGTGTTTATCTGTGATATCAAAATCCTTTATTATCGAATACTTTTTTTAGCTGCTTTGCATATTTATTTATGCGAGATTATACTGTTACTTTAAATATCTGGGGTGCACTGTGACTGAAACCTACAGTCGAGAGGATGAAATCAACATCCGCATACAAAACGCTTTATGTGCAGCGCAACTGGCAAGGTGTTGATGTCCAAGCTTCTCAGTATATATACGAAATTCCGAATCTATAATACTATTATTCGGCCTATTCTAACTTAATCTGTAAGACTTGGACACTAACGCTAAAGGAAGAGAAGAAATTTCTAGTCGCAGAATGAAAAGTCCTCCGTAAGATCCTAAAGCCCAACTAAAAGAGATGATGGCAGTTGGCAAAGTCGAAAAAATGTCGAAATCGAGTATCTGGTGGCCCAAACTAATGTAATCGGCTGTAAGGCTCACCAACTCTGTTGACTGGGCGACATTGAGACGATGGGGGAGGATCGCGTAGTCAAGAGAGCGTATGTGGGTCGCCCAACTGGACGCTGTTCTGTGAGGCACCCCAGGTACCGCTGGAGAGACATAGTGGAGAGTGACTTACGCAACCTTCAAAACTGCAACTGGCAGGAGGTGGCGCAGGACAGGGCACGGTAAGATCTTTTCGGAGGCCAAGATCCATTTTGGTCGCTGCGCCAACAAAGTTAGTTATGCTATTAGTAATATAATAAATAAATGATTTTTTATTTGCACGAATTATATTTTTAAAACTGTCTTTATAAAATTAAACAAAAAGACATTATAGGAAGTGGTTTGGGCTATTTAAACTTTTTACTTCGAAAAAATTCGAGATTCCTTTACGAAAATCAAATACGTTATAAGTTAAGGAATTTAACGATCATAATCGTACGGTTCAGACACTTGCTTTTGTATTAGATTTTAAATGATAGTTATGTGCTTTATTATTAATGAAGAATTAACAATTTATTACAACACAATAAAAACAATTATTTCCTTACGATAAAAGTATCCTTCAACTATTTTAATTCATTCACTATTTTAATATGGGAGATAAAAAATCACCATTAAACCTTAAAGTTGAATGAACAATAACACGTTGAAGCTTAAAGCCTGGTATTAATAAGTTGGCTTGAAAACAATACCGACACATGAATCAATATCCTGTCAAACTTTACTCGTTAGCCCGTTTTTTTAAAAAGCTTTGTCACTCTTGGTTTTGAACCGTTTTAATCATGACTGGCTCGTTTTGTAACACGGAAACGATTTTTTGGCCTTATTTATTTTCTGTAGATCGGGTGTATGTACGAAATCCTTGCCATGTACATATACCCCGTGTAACGTGAGGTTATTTGTTTTCTATATGATCGTTGTTTGAAAATAAATCATCGTCATTGGCCAACGAGAATGATTCATTTTTCTAGCTGTAAAGCATGCCCACAGCATAACCACGATAAGCAGAACAGGTGGTGTGTTGTGAATCGCAGGGCTAGGTGTTCCACAATTTTTTCTCAAATTGATTAATGGTTTTATTTTATATATATGAGATATAAGATAGTAAATTCATGTTGTGTCTAAATAAATGTACTTGTAACATCTACATTTAAGAAGTATATTACTTTTGAAATAAATTAAAAAGTATAATATTATTTTTATTTTTAAACCGTTTTTGGCGTCGAATTGATGTCATTAATTTTCAGAACTATACCGAGTTGAAAATATATTTTTTTAATCGCAGAATTCACTTGCTTGTATATATTTATTCCTCTCTCTGTATAAGTAGAAATTTAATAAAAAGCGGTTTTATTAAGTATAATTGTTAGAAAAAAAATATTATCATCTATTCTATATCTATTACAGAACAATGAATCTTCTATAAATTATACTTTCTTTTGATTGATTACGTACAATCAACACTTGATAATATCAATCAATCTTGATCCATTGATAATATTATGTTATTAACTTGGCTCAGATACTTAGATAATTTCAGATACTTAGATAATTTCAGATACTTAGATAATTACATTCTAGCTTCAATAACTCATATTAACAAAATTGCGTTCACACTCGAGGGTATTCTAAATCAACTGGTAACTCGCACGTCTGTGCAGTTTAGTTTTGAGTCCACCTTTTTCATTTCTTACAAATATCGTATATTAAAATCATTCACCTCTTCCTGTCATAGGACTTGAAGTCTGAAAGTCAATTGTACCATGAAAATACATACCAACAAACCATATAAACCAAACAAAAATACATATAAGACAATATACTTTACGCAAACAAACACAAAGATATAATAAATTATATTTATTCAAGTTTGTGTGACGGAATTGCTTTGGTAGTTCCAATTGAGAAACTAAATAAATATGAAGCCAATACTCGACTACATTTTTTTTAATTTTACCCTTTTCTCGTTGGTGAATACAACAACGTTGTATTCCCAGTTGTCAGGACACAAATACAGACATTGTTCATTTTCGAACGTAGCTGATGTACCAAGTCGACTTTAACGGACTAGGGTTACGCTAAAAACGTCTCATACAAAAGCTATCATGTTATGTCGTTGCGAGAACTGCAGGTAACGGGAGGGGAGGGGAGTTAGCTACCAGGTAAAACCCCGAGACAGTATTTAAGGAAAATTGGGACGCAGTGTCGGCTGAGATTTGAAATTCAGAACCTTTAAGCCTCAGGAAGTTACTCTAATGGATCCAAATTATTGTTCAAAATATATTAATATAAAAATAAAGAAATATGATAAATCTCTAATGGTTTTAATTATTATTAAGTTATTTATTATCAAAGTATTGTTTATATTTATGGTTAGAACGAGTAGTATAATGATGAATACAGAGTTTACTATACGTTATTTATCAAAATAAATTAACATTACTTAATTGTTGAAACTATTGGCGTATAAAATTATTTACATTTATATTATCGAAATAGCGTCGTAACCTTTCAGTTTTCAATGGATTCATTAGTCGTAATCACTTTGGGAAACTTGAAAAGCAATTTGTCAGTTTTCAATCGCTGTTAATCGCTGTTGAAAAGTTTAGCTTATAACAAAGTTAACTTTCAACAGAATTGACTGAGCCTATTTCAGAATTTTTTTTTCATTTCTCCATGACTATTAATAAGAAACAATGAATCAATCAAAGAATGGTCACTATCAGACATGGCGCGCCTTAACCTTAAAAATTTGGTCAAAAGTATCCTTAACTATCGAGCTTATATGAAGAGAGCCAGAGTGTGGATGAAGCAAAGAAAGTGTGCCGAGATCATATTAGACGAAAATCTGTGGTGTCTGCTTACACCTACCGGAAACTGGCTTGATCATACGTATGTATGTAATGTATTTTATAAAATGTATTTATCTTAAACGAACCACCTACGAAATAGAAAGACGATGTCATCCGATACGTAGAACATGGTTGGATGTCGATAGCCCAAGGAGTGGAAGAGTTTGGGAGAGACCTACGTCTAAAGTTGGACATAAAAGAGGGTGTTATAGATAGACTTATTTTCAAATGTATATTAACATGGAAAAGGTTGGTTATCATATCAACATTAAACCTTCAAAAAACAAGCCTACTCATATCTTAATAGCCTGCAACGCATCTGTGATGCCTCTGGTGTTGCAAATGTCTATGGGCGCTGTTAATTGCTCTCCATCAGGTGATACGCTTGCTCGATTGCCTCCTTATCCAATAAAAAAAACACAGATGGTTGAAATTGAACGATGTATAAAAGTCTATCAAGGTTTACTCATTAAAGCACCGAGTTTTTGTGTTTTTTCCATTTGTATCTCCATTTTGTATTTTATGTTCCGTTCAATTTGTGCTTCAATACGTACCAGCGATCACCCAGGGAATACGCTTGGAGAATTCTGATACACGAACGCGACGTACGGACTTAATTGGTTTCTTTCTCTTTTATCTCAATACACCTATTTGTATCATCAAGATTCGCTGTTTTCTCTACATGATAAATACATTTGTAAATTAGATACTTTGGATTTATTTGAATTTATAATATCTTGTTAAATTTTACGTCGTTGACTGTGGTAGTCTTGTGTTGGATCGTCCAGTTCCTTCTAAAATACAGCAGAATCTGTATATTCTTCGCGTATAAAGACTTATTTTAGGGACGTAACAAAACAAGAGAATTGCAAACTAAAGTTTAATTTCATACTCTCAAGTTTGACTTATGACCTGATGGAAAATAATCAACTTCGCCCATAGACATCTGCACAGGATAAGCATTACAATTATATTGCTAGCCTTCAAGATATGTATGAGAAGCTTTGTTTTTAAAAGTTCCAAAGTCGTATTGGTACTGTAGTGATACATTGAGTAATGTACTTAAATTTATAAAACTTTTTATTTAAATACATAAACCTTTTTTAAAAACTTATTTTTTAATGTTTGTGTTTTTTAAATTTTTAAGAAAACATATATATATATATATATATATATATATATATATATATATATATATATATATATATATATATATATATATATATATATTTCTTTTTTCGGATTAATAGGACCGGCCGATTGGCTCAGTGGCGGGGCCCTCCGCCTGCGGAGTCAATGGTCGCGGGTTCGATTCCCGCATCGGAATAAATATTTATATGGATTTATAAATGTTTATTCCGCGTCTGGTAACCCCCCCAATCCGCATTTCCTGCCCCTTCCTTTCTTCTCTATCCTTTCCCTTCCTCTCCGCCAATCCACGGTCTGCCGTGCCAATGGATGCGTGGCTAGGGGCGAGCCTAGTCGAAAGCGTGCCGATCGTCCAGGGGTCGGGCTCCCCCGGGGACTATGGTGCCTTACCTCAGCATGCAGGGCTCTGCTGGGGCTGACCTCCATCCTCCCTTGCGGCTCGTGGGATTCACTAAGACGAATTTAATATACCTAATTTGTCGAAAAATGACGGCGACGTGGTTCGCCACCCGTCACGTCCTGATTCTCACGAGGGCGAAAAGCGACCAATGACGAGCCATTTCGCTGCGGTAAATGGCAGCGGATGTAGCTCTGTGGTCTCTGCCAACCCCTGCGGGGGATAGGCGTGAATATATAAAATTTTCGGATTAATATAGAAAATCTTGCCCTTCCGTGAAAAATCAGTGATTTTTTCTGTTAAAGTAGTTAAAAATGAGTTTGTGTGCAAGAATAAACAGATTGAGTTGGTACATACTTTCATTTTAAAAGCCTCTTTAAAATCCCGGTCGCTGTGTTAATATGGTGACACTTATAGGACATACCATCTAAAACACCACACACACTACGGAACCTGCTGCCGGTTCCATAGTGTGATGGTGCGAAAATGATGAAAAACATTACCTGTGAAAATTCTTTCGCAGTTTCGTCTCAGTTCAAATGAATCACACTGTGAAACAGTTATAAGAGCATTGCAATACAAGTGTCTGTTGAAGAACTGATAAATAAAATGTAAACATCTTAGATCGAGGAAATAAATAATTTGTATTTGGATAGTCAGAACTTTTACTTAGCTAAGATCAACTTGCTTGCTGCAAACAAAAACAGAAAAATAATAGTGTGTGTTTTCTACTGGAAGAAGTGGATTTAGGGGAAATTTAAAATAAATCTTACCGAAAAAACGGCCATCAGCAACTCTCCGCCTCCCACCATTATTAAACAACACCAAACACTTTTCCAAATTGCACACGACACGTGTTTCACCTTAACACGAGGCATGATCAGGTACAAAAGACTCTACAACACTGGAAGACAACCGTTAACTTAATTTGTATTTGTATTAGTAACAGTAAAAAAATGAAACGGGGAAAAATTCTGCGCTTTAATTCAATTGGTATTAAAATATTTTAATATATTTGTATTATATATATTCAGTTAAAACAGACAAGTTAATCAAAATTCATAACTTGTATTAAATCAAAGAAATCAAATTATATACGAGACTACTGCATGATTTTAGAGCCTGAATATAACATTCAAAGAAATAAAACTGAACTAACGGATTTAAAAGAAAACACAGAGAAATAAGAAAACTCTTCTTATTTCTCTTCCAATACAGACATATTTCTATGCTTGATATTTCATAAGCTTCGTAGCAACTTATTTAATAACTTCCGTTTGTACAGTTGCATCTAGCCTATTTAATATAGTTTTATGTAATGGAGTCGCACTTGGAGATAACTGGGATACTCGAAACATAAAATGGGTACGCGAGTGCAATTTATTTTTAATTTCCTCTCGTAGGGAAATGAGACCTCTTTGCGGAAACTTCTGCCTCATGCAGCGATACACTTCGTGTCAGTATTTCTAAAATAAAATATCATATAACATATTTAAATTTTATATTATATCACATTTTTTAACTTATTTAACATATTTTAACACGTGAGATTGTTGTTATGCTTTTTTTATTTTATATCTTTAATTTTATGATAATTCATTGTAATATAAGTATTTATGTTATATATTACTCTTTCAAGACTGTAATTTGTTTTTATGCTTAATAAATAAATTATAATAGTTACATAAATAACCTTTGAATATGTTTTTATAATAAAAGCTATGATAGCTATTTTTTTTTGAAAACTCAAATCGCGCGGTGGCGAGGTATTCGCTTCTAAATCCAAGGTTTGTAATTTCAGTCTTCTTATCAGGATACACATATTCATTGTTTAGCACACACATACATATCTCTACGAACCCGTGACCAATGACATCGAAAACAGTAGCTTCGCCACTGAGCTAAGTCGTCACATAGTTTTAATCAATGAAAATATCTCCCATTTTTATTATATCGGCTATTGAAATATTAGAATGATTGATTATATAATGAAAAAAATTCAAAACAAATATTCAATTGAACAATCCCATAAATACTGCTTGTATTTATGGGATATTCAATTGAATAATTGTTTTGATTTTTTTTTGTATTTGGTATTATATTATTAATGGAGTCAGGCGTTACTTTGCGGAAATCCATCACTATATGGACAGTCAAAAGTTTTACTTAGCTAAGATCCGCGACAAGGCGACTTGTCGCTGATCTTAGCTAAGTAAAACTTTTGACTGTCCACATTTGGTATTATAATTCTATACTGAAAATATTTCATTACAATAAAGCCAGAAGTGCGTATTATAAAAATATAATCAAAGTTTTTAATTCATGGAATTACTCTTTCTATATATTCTACGCACAAGAGTTTTAATTGGATGTCCCGGTGGAATAGTCGGGACGAATGGTTTCGACAATTTCCGATTGACGCTTCAATTCAGAACGTCGATCATCCAAAACCGTTCAGTTAACGTGTACAAGTTCCGAGCTCGTTTTATTTCAGAGATTTCTAGCAGTAAGTAGACATAGTCTTAATTTATAAAACAAATATGTGTTTTAGCAAACCGAATAACTGTTGATTAACTACAACTAAAATTTTAACTATATTTTACTGCTTTTTTATGAATTATTTATTTATACAAATGTAAACTTATGGTGCATAAGACGGACTTAATGGAGGAAGCAATTCTCTACTGGTCACTCTTTAGTTTAGGTGGACAGATACGAAAAACAAAAATAATATATATACCGTCTTTTTACTGTACATACTATTAAATCCATGTATTTTATTTGGTGAAGGGTCACAGGTGCGTACCATCTCCTATTGTGACCCTAATCTGCCTGCCAAGTGTGCGGATAAATCTAAATCATATTCCAAACAGGCTTACGGGGAACAACGAACTATTCATTATAAAAGAAGCTTTTCAACCAGCTTTGTTCAATATACACATTTTTTTATATATTCAAGTAGATTTACATACACATAGTTTTAATGTTATAGGAACTATTCTCTACACAGTGACGGATTTACACATTTGCCGCCAATAGGCTATTAAACTAAATCTCTACAATTCGATAAGCTATATGTAATGCACAATCATACTATTACAATTACATTTTTTTTTGACAAAATAAGTTCTACAATAGGTAGTTTGCAACCTTATTAATTTTTTTTAATTTCTACGGCCCTAGGCTCCAACCTACTCAGCCTACTGGTAAATCCGCCAGTCTCTAGACATTCTTCTACCGTCCCAGTAAATTGATATCGATTGTTACATCATACAAATTTAATTTATGGTTTGCTTTTATGGTGTACATATATGTTTTTTCATATGCAAGATTAAGTTTGTATTTTACGATAACTACTGCGTCGAATATTGATCTCAATGTACTTTTGTGCCACGATGGTTGCACTAATAACTTTAAAAACTTAAGATACACATCTTAAGTTTTTAAAGTTATTAGTGCATTGAAGTCGGCAAAAATTTTCCAACTCGACCGGATTAATATAATACTTCACCCTATCACAGAACACAGTCGATAAGTTATAGAATATTTCTGTTTTACTGCGTTTCATGCAATGAGTATAATGATTCGAAAGCTCAATTCCTTTCCCTTTCTGAATTTCCTATTTCCATCGTCTTACTTTCTTCTTCCTCTCCTATTCAATCTTACCCTATGGTAGCCAACTCATTTTTAGTACCTTCTGTATTGCAAATATACGTGATAATTATGTTTTTTGTTATCAGGTGGTCACGCTGCGTCGTTCGCTAACCTCTTCCATAAAAAATGTTTAACCTTGAATAAAGATTTCAACAGAACAGAAAACTCAGTGAATGTGAAAATTGTCGCCACCATTTGCGCTCTGTTAATTGGAGTCAGATCAATAAAATTACATACATACATATCATCACGCCTGTCTCCCGTAGGGGTAGGCAGAGACCACAGATCTCCATCTGCTACGATCTCGGCATACTTTTATTTTCAACAAAATTATCTCGCACAATTTTTCGCACGGAAAGTATTCTTTTGAGTATTCTTTTTATGTTTTTAAGAAAAAATGTAATAAATGTGTTGATTTCAATTATCCTATTTCACTAGGGTAGGGCGGGGCTAGTTGAGCATGAGGTATACTGATGGGTAAGTAATCTATCCCTTTACAAAGATGTCTATAGCAATTTATTTCTAATAAATTGTATCTAAAAGTAACAGCCGTTTAAGGGAAAAAATTAGTTGAGCAAAGTACGGGGTAAATTGAGATGTTTATCAGACATGAAATTTTTTGATAGTAAACATTTATTTACAATGATTTCGTGACTAATTATAGTAAAACACAATGGTCACTAGATGCCAAATTTAGCAGCACACTCATAGGAAAGTCGACGAATTTGTTTCAGAGATTATGTGAAGAATTGTATAAGTTTGTTCGGCTGAAAATATTTGTCTAAAATAAAATAAAAAGAATATAGATTACTTTCGTTATGTTAGTCGAGCAACTATTGCTCAATCTCCCCCACTCAGACAACTGGAAACAAAAGTGATTTTATAAAAAAACTGAATTAAAAACATAAATTAAATTAATATACACGAAATAAACAAATCATGATAATTTTCTCCTCTTCACCCGCTTATTTCCACCATATGGTGTATTAGCGTGCGATGTATAGTTTCTTAGGTATTTCGATTGCTCAAGTTATCCTTATGCTCAACTAGCCCCGCTCTACCCTACAGTTTCGGTAACATCGATTCGACATCGACCCCCATGACAAACGTCGCATCATCGATCTATTGTATATTGCCAGTACCGCAGCCTAAGCGGAAATAACAATAAGAAACCTTTTTGAGGTGTGATACCCGCCATTCTGTGTACGCTTTTACATAAGTCTTTTTTTTATAGTTATTTATGGACCATCAACAGGAGTTACATTACATTATTTTTAATAATTCTGAAAACATATTGAAATGTAATCCTAATTAAAGACGGACAAAACATTTACAAAAAGTGAGCGCAGACAAATCAAAGAATACAGAATCAAATGAATCTATCTTCAATAATGTGCGTGAAATATACCTCACTATCGTGGAGAATGTCCAAGTCCAAGTCCAATAGGATTCAAAAACGCTACTTTTCATTTTATTGTAAAATAAACTAAAATTTTATACCCGTGCATGTCCTCTGGGTATAGCAAAGTTAATGCAATTTAAAATATGCCAACCTTTTTCGTATGTTTAGAACTTGTGCTTCATGCCAGAGGTAGACGCAATATATTTTACAATTTTTTTTGTGCTTTTTCTATACATTTGTAAGTCTGAAAGATTTTTATATATGTAAATAACTTTTGTTTGTACCTAGAATTTTGTGAGGCCCTTCAAGAAGTTTGTGGTTATATTGTATAGTAACCTATTACACACACACACACACATATATATATATATATATATATATATATATATATATATATACAAATGTAATAAATATATATAATTATATACTATATTAAAGCATGAAAATTTATATTTTTATTATTCTACCAGCATTATGTTAATTTAATTAAACTAAAAAAATGGTAACCAATATTTGTGAAGGACCTTTTTTGTTACAAATTATTCAATTAATTTCCTTTCTAATTAATTTGCCTTGTCAGTATTTCAGACTTGTTAATCTAATAAGAGTATGAAAAATTGTCTAGAAAGGAAATTTGTTAAAGATAATTTTCTACATATTTTTTAAATTTGATAAATAAAAATATATTTGTAAAAGCAACATATATATATATATATATATACATACATAATGCGACATTTAATTACACGTGTGTACTCATAGATATTTGCTTTAAAATAAGTTCGTTAATCCTTCTCGTAATAAAACTTGTTAAAGTAAGCGCTGATGAGATTTTGAATGAGCAATTTGTCAACGCCAGTAATCTTAAAGCGATTTTCCGACTCGAGTTTTCTCAGAGCTACAAACGCTTAAGTTTTAGCGAACTACAGAATTTACGTTAACAGCGGCCGGGCCTGACAGACCCTTATTACTTCGCTATCCGATTCGGTTTTTGCCACAAATTGACTATGCCCGGTTACTCCAAACTATTTGCTATAAACGAAAATATAATGACGCTCTATTTGTTTTCTTAATACAGTTTTACTCAAAAAGGCATATAATTATTTTTAGATGAAGTAGAGAAACGAAAAATCTTTGGCCCAACCTAAAGTGACGATGTCAGTTGGCAAAATGGAAAAAATGCCGAAATCAAGCCTCTGGTGGCCCAACCCCATGTAAAAGGAGTGACTAAGGTTCACCGTCTTCGTTGGCTGGGCCACGTTGAGAAGATGGGGGAGGACCGCACAGTTAAGAGAGCATGTGTGGGTCGCCCAACTGAACGACGTCCTGTGGGGCGCCCCAGGTACCGCTGGAGAGACATGATCGAGGATGATTTGGGCAACCTTCAAATCTGCAACTGACAGAAGGTGGCGCAGGATAGGACACGGTAGCGTAAGATCTGTTTGGAGGCCAAAATCCATTTTGGTTCGCTGCGCTAACAAAGTGAGTTAGAGAAACGACCAAGCGGGAATGACAGTAATAATCCACCACGATGGTAAATAATCACTAATTGTAGTGTTCAGAGAATTTCTCCTTAAATTTTATGTTATTGTACAGTTAGTTATTTCTGTTTGCAATAACGTTGTTCGGTGTGTTGTCGTCACCTCACATACTACCCCCTTAACTATGTGTAACCCTTAACATACAAACTCGTAACTGTGAAATAGTTCCCAACTTATGTATGAGGACTTGGATTTACACAGGCGGTGTGAACACGAGTTAAGGAATTTTGCAAGCGTAAACACTTCAAATATTAATTGTCAACCCAAATGGCACGGAGGCGGAATGTTAGCTTTCTGGAACAAGTTTCGCGGGATCGAATATCGTATAAGGATAAATATTTGTATGGCCTACAGATACTTATTCTGAGTCTGCATAAGAGTTTTGTAAATACATACATACATATCTTCCCGCCTATCGCCAGTAGGGGTTGCCAGAGACCACAGAACTCCATCCGCTACGATCCCGGCACACCCTCCCTGCTTCCTCCACACTTATCCATCTTTTCATCCATCCTCCCTCTTACATTCATCGTAGCGAAACAACTCTCCGTAAGTCGCTTCTCGCCCTAACGGTGGCGAACCACGTCGCCGTATTTTTTTTTTCATATAAATTATTAAGTTAACTAATTTAATATCAATTATTATAAACATAAAATCATGTAAAACTAAATTCGGAGAAGGGTATCTGGCGGGACAAGAATATCAAGAAAGTACACAACAGTTTTATAAAAATACTTTTTTACCGTTGGGAGATGCAGTTTTTGGAAATTAAAAAAGCTGCAATGATTGCTGATTCCGGATGAGAATTAGCTGTGAAATAACGTTAACACATATTAAAACTAATACACAAGTTTCAAAGCGCTTGATAAATAAGTCCATAAAAAGAATTCTGAAGTGTATTCTTAGATGCTAGGACTTACATTTCTGCGAGTCGGTCTTGTGCGGTGACTTCTTTTCGCGTACCATGTTGGCAGGCGGAGGTGCACGTGCTCGACAAGCCGTGATACTATCGTTTGCGTCCCGCACGCGTGTTCAACGCCAACGTATTCTCGTTGTTATGCAAACACCTGTAACAGAACATTTTTGTTGTAAATCCAGCAATTTCTACATATACGCCACCTGAAGTCTTATTTGTTTTAATGTGGGGAAATCCGTTACGGATACCCGCCGCCCTAGGGGGAACGGCGAGTTATGTCGGTCTCCGCGTGTGCGCGTTTACCGACTAAAACCCCACGACGGCCGCCCTCGGCACCAAGGAAGAGTTCCGGGATCTCTTAAAGAACTGCTTCTGCCAGGGCTTCTCCGGCGCCTGGCTCACTAAACCCGTCTCGAGGGTTGTGTGAGTTCGCTACCCCGACACCCTCGCGGCGAACACATATGCCACCTGAAGTCTTTTTTGTTCTAACGTGGGGAAATCCGTTAGGGATGCCCACCTTGCTGCCCTGGAAGGGGGAGGGGGGAGCCAGGTTATATCGGACTCTAGCGTTTGCAAGTCTACAAACTTAAACCCCACGATGACTGCTATCGGTGCGAGAAAGTCCCAAGTTCTCTGACAGAACTGCTTCGGGTTGCGTGAATTCGCCACCCTAGATACCCTCTCGGTGCTTACCCGGTGATTCCTGCATTAAAGAATATTTTTGTTATGTGGGCGCTGCTTGCAATGCTTGGGCGCAGGTGGCGTAAGAGACAATAATCCTTGCACAAGTTACTATACAACATGATACCAAAAAGATGAATAATGGAGTCAGGCGTTACTTTGCTGAAATCCATCACTATGTGGACAGTCAAAAGTTTTACTTAGCTAAGTAAAACTTTTGAATAAATAAAGCTTACTGATACCAAAAAACTTCTCTCCTAGCAATATGTATATTTCGGTCTATTGGATAAAGAAGAATTAGAACCCAATCGAGCGATTCCCAATCGGCGCACTGAGAGTGGGGTTAACGGCAACATCCCACAATATTAATGGAGGTCGATATCAAGAAATGATTGTTACAGCTTGTGTTGACGACGAATATAAATCGATATCAATCGAAATAATAGCATACATACATATCGTCACGCCTGTCTCCCGTAGGGGTAGACAGAGACCACAGATCTCCATCTGCTACGATCTCGGCATACTTTCCTTGCATCCTCACTCGTTATTCTCCTCATGCAAGCCCGCCGGTTGAAGGTACTCTTGACCTGGCCTTTCCTAAAATGTTCAGCAATTTGGTCAAGGTATGTTTTTCGTGGTCTTCCTCTTCCGACCCTTCCATCCACACGAAATGATAGACAAATTCTAATTGAATCCTTGTATAAGTATACATATACATAAGTACATAACTTTTGTAGCGTTAACGACAAAGTTAGAGACAGGTAGCATCCGCTTTATTGCTGAACCATCTGAATTATTGGAGCGAGAGTATTCATTAACCTTCCGGAAAAACGATCAAAGCAATTTAGAACCCATTACGTCGATACAGCGACGGTGCGCTGATGCGGCAGCTCTTATTTAGTGATGAGCATAGCCCGTGTGCATGTACGAAATCAGATAAAATGTACATTAATAATAATCAATTATATTATACATAATGGCGAAGCTATTGCCTTCGGGATCAACAATCGCAGGTCCGATTCTTGCATCGTGATAAATATATGTATTACCTACAAGTATTTATTATTTATAAGTCTGGATGGTTATCCATCAATCATATATATCTGTACTGAATTGACAAGCATGGTGGGCTTGACGTTCGATGCTACAAAAATGGGGAAACCAGAGCCCAGTCTTAATTGGACTTATATAGGTTGTAGAAAAAAGGAAGAAATAATATTTAAATACGAGTTTAAATCACTTTGAATTTAATTAATTAAGTTTTGAGCATTACTAGAATGAAAGCTATTACTTACAACATATTCTAGTACGTTATATGTGCAACACTTTCAATAACTGTAGTGTATCTTTGTGCTATTTGTAATACAACTTGCAGATCTTTCGATGTATAATAATGATTGTCTTAGAATGTGTCTACTATAGTACTCTGCAATAGATATCAAGCATCATGACTGATCCCTATTGTCTGAATTTGAACTCAGGCGGCAATGGCTGCGAACTCATTGGCTGCCAGTTCGAAAGTGGGCAGATTTGGCGTCTTTAGTTTTCACATGCTCTCAAAATATGGCCGTGTTCTAATCCTTAGTTTATTTTCCCTTAGGTTGTTACTCATTCCCGACCTGCCTGAGACAGGCGATGCCTTCTTATAGGAGTTTAATTTATTCTTTTCAAAATAATTATTTACGATAAATAAAAAAAAATAATACTTAAACATTAATTATACAAACTTTAATTACATTCTATGTTGCCAAGAATCGGTGAAAATATTTTTTTATTATAATAATTATTATATGTCCCTTTATATAACACTGCACTGATCACTGATACCTGGATATATGGTCTGGCTCGTCAATATACTAGCAAGACGCGTATACTGGGAATGTGGCTATGCCTGACTGAATTGTCGCCGTGCTGCCGTATGACAATGACACTGCCGAAACAAGTAAATAATATGTTTTATAGAGAAGAGTTAATCAGAATAGTAAGTGAGTCACCTGAATGAAGCAACCATAAATATCCATCTGTAATACTAAAGGTACTGCAAATGAGATGTATCTATTAGACTAAATATATGACTAATGGGAAGAGAATAATTTAATGAGAGGGGAATAAGGAAATAAAAGAAGGTTAAAGAAGATAGGCGTCCAAAATCAATCACCGTATTAAAAGGGTTGATGTTGTTGTTGTTCGGTTAAAATTTGTTTTATCTTTTTTCGATTCACATCACTAGCCAGTATGCAGGCATCATTACATCTACTAAATGGGCAGTTAATTGTAACTCATTCTAGGTACTAAACCCGAATGGGTTAATATACAAGAATTCCGTTGTATGTTTATGACTGTCTTATATTGTATGATAAATTTAAAAACATTTTTATAACCTAATTCCTTGCAAGTAAGGAGACTCAAAACAAATAAACCCTTAGGTTTATTTTAGTAAAATCCTAATGTAGTGAAGTGAAATGAATATTATACTAAGTCTAAAGAACACAGTGCGTTCCCCTTGATAGAGACTGCTTCCCAATTTGCGTTCCTATCTCATAAAAAAATAAATAATTTGTCTCAATAGTTAAGATACCTGAATACCGAGTCAAATGTTTTGCGTTCAAATCCCGATCAAAACTAAAATATAAGACATATAAAATTTATTTTGGAGTTCCTAGATGTAATTTTTACTGTCTTGGAGGCACTGCAACTGAATTACTTTTAAAAAAAATGAAAAATATTCGTCCTTTTTATATGGAAAATTTGGACAACACTTTAATATCTTTACATAATTGTTTTTTGTTCTCAATGATAAGAACGCAAATTTACTTTGCAGTTGAACAAACATTATTCCCTACACAGCACAGTTCAATAAGCCTGAAATATCGGAAGCCATTCTACAGTAATTATTTGATAGCGCTGCGAGGAGCCAGCTAAGCGCAGACCATCGGTCACTGCTACCTTATCTCGCTGTCCACACACTGTATACAATAGGGTAGTTTCCAACCGAGCTAATTCTTAACAAATATTGTTTTTTTTATGTTTTTGTACTTTTTATTCATTACAACCTATTATCAGAGAAACAAATGCTCAATTCGATTCAAATTTGCCGCTGAATTTTAAGTCGTCACAAAGAAAAACATAGACAGACAGGCACACGATCCAGCACAGTGCGTTTTTCCACGCATCACTACCCCGTAGAATCGCTACCTCCAGGTGTGTTTCCGAAACGATACGACTTCGGAAGCTTCAAAACAAAAAACAAGCTTACAGTTGTTTTAAGGCCAGACAATGCAATTCTGCAATGCCTATGACACTGCGGATGTCTATGGGCGACCTGAATTGCTATTCATCAGGTGACACACCTGCTCATTTGCCTTCCTATTCCATAAAATGCCCGAGGCAAATGTCTTATTTGGCTCGGGCACCTAAAGAAGTAGATCGCGCTGCCAAATGAGTGTACATAGGACTGGGGCGACCGACCACACTTTGATCGGTAGAAGGTATCACTGTAGCGATACGGTAATCGTAGATTTGAATGAACTTCAAGCGATCAACTTGTGAGAAACCGCAAATGAACAGTGGCGTTTTCTCATATCGGAGGTCAATACAATTTTAATTTGTATCAGTGGAACAAGTAGTAACAACCAAATTTTAAACAAGCCAACGATAATAAGCTAATACAAACTTGACTTGGTAAGCTACGTTAGTAAAAACCTTAGTAAGCTAAAACAAATTTAACTTGGTTTGGCTTTAAGAGTAAAACCAGGTCCAACCCATCATCCCTTTGCAACATCATTTCAAAAACACTCACCAGCACTAACTTTGGTATTTCAATACTTTCAATGTAATTTGATAAAACGTTAGTGTTGAGACTGTAATTGGTGTATTTATTTATTTTTTATAATTATGTCGATTCTATGTATGGAAAAGTATATAATAATAACAAGGTAAAAAAACAATGCGTTCCGCCTTCGACCCTGGTCATAAATCGTAATGATTTCTCGCTGCACCCGCCCCATCACGCAGTTGCCACGCTGCACCACACCAGGGTTACCATCTTATTTTACCTTGTATTTTTATATGCAAATTATGTGTAATTATAATGAGATTTACACTGTAAAAAAGTCATGTTTAAAATAAATTCAAATACCTACTTAACATATAACAAAACCAGGACCCCACCAATGTATTTATTTGGACATTGAATTTTCAGCGAGCAAGGTTTATATCTTTTAACAACACCGGCAGGCCGGTCCGCACGCCGGCTAATTTGTCAGTGGTTTTGCTCACTTCGTTTAAAAACAAAACTCTTTATTTGTGTCGCCAAACTGGGAAATAAATCACAGAGGCTTACATATGTATGTATGCATTGAATTAATATTTGGTACTGTACGGCATTTTTACATAAACCCTTGCGGAAAATTGTTTTTTAGCGAAAAAAGGAAAAATGATCAATCGAGTCACGTGATGGTAATTAATCTGATGAATTGCTTACTTCAGAAAAAAAGATCTGAATAATGGGTCGGGAAGTAGGATTTAGTAACAGGGATATATAATACTTCCTATGTAAAGAAGGGAAGATATAAGTACTGACTCAGAAAGGCATTGAGTCATTTGTATTGAAGGATTAATATAAAAAAGGCGAGTTATTAAGAAATTTTACTCATAGTGGAATATTATAGATGTAAATGACATAGCCTAAAGGGATACTGTGATGAGAGTAGTTTTATTTAAAGTGCTATTTAGGATAATATTATCGTTTGCATCTTTAAACTACGGTTTACAAAATATTCCATTCCATCTATTATAGTTGACTATCCTGAGCAGTTGGAAGTCTGTGGCTGTCCTCTAATAGCTAGAATGTAGAAGGTGGTGGTATTGAACACAGCCTGAATCGTCCATCAATTTCTGCCATAATCAATCAGTTTCTTGATCGAGATTTTATTTTAATAATAATTAGTGTCTGTAAATGATTTAATACAATCTAGTGTAGTTCATCATCTTGACCAGTTGGAAGTCTGTGGCTGTCCTCTAATAGCTAGAATGTAGAAGGTGGTGGTATTGAACACAGCCTGAATCGTCCATCAATTTCTGCCATAATCAATCAGTTTCTTGATCGAGATTTTATTTTAATAATAATTAGTGTCTGCAAATGATTTAATACAATCTAGTGTAGTTCATCATCTTGACCAGTTGGAAGTCTGTGGCTGTACTCTAATAGCTAGAATGCAGATGGCGGTGGTGCTGAACACAGGCTGAATCGTCCGCCAATTTCTGTCATAATCGCTCTAAGCCCCAGCCGTTTGGCCTGAATGATTGGCTTATCACCTTTAAGGTGAGAGACAAGGGCTATATGAATAATAATAAAAGATTCCTATTCTCAAAGCTTTCATATGTTTTTATGGGATATAAAGGCAAACGAGCAGGCGTGTGTTCTGATGGGAAATAATCAACGCCGTCCATAAACAGCTGCAACACGAGCCTGCATGCGTTTTATAACTTCTCATTATGTAAAGCCATAAAATATTTTATTATTATAGCTTAGTAAAGGTTCTACCTTATGTTTGGATTTTTTCCGCGTAGATTTATATCCGCCCAATGAAACCGCTTGCGTTTTTTGTCTAACTTTTCCAAAAAAGAAACCTATTACAGAAATAAGAAATAAATTATGTAACAAATAACTGATACTCACACCAAGATAACAGATAAACATGTCATTATACGATATATAATGTTACGACATAATTGGATAAGGTTGACCAAAATTATATAACACGTTAAGCTAGGAAGACACATTATACCCTAACCTACATCTCGAGTAACTGACCCCTACATAATTTTTTGCACAAGATAGCTTCATCTTTCATTTTTCTTCGCTTAGCCCGATATCACTTAAGAGCACACATTATATATTATAAGTATGTATGCCCTTCATCTCTGTGAGGGTCGGGTGATAGCAGAAAATCAGTTTCTTTTTCAGTCTTGACATTTGCAGTTTGCAAAGTGGACATTGTATTGTTTTTTAGTTATTTAAATTAGTTACACATATAGCCTGTGTATCTTTTTTTAAATCATTTTGGTTTTTCTTTGTTTTTTTTTTACTGTAATAATCTATTTGTGTATCTGCACAATAAATAAATGTATAATTTACCTAACTGGTATGCGTACATAGAATGATTTTAAGGTCATAATTATAATAACAAATTTGCTTTCCTTAAAAAATAGAAATTGCTTACGCGGAGATATGTCGAAGACGTATGTAGGTTCTCTTCATGTAGGATAATAAATTATAGAAGTTAACCATCATGATAGTAAACCAATCTATTACATAACACCCACTAATCCTACAATCAATTCATATTAAACCGCATTAATTCTGAATCGATTGTTGCAATAAATGAAGAAGGTATTAGCTTTGTACAATGACAAATGTCGACACCAATTACGTATTAGTAGGATTATTATTAACCCAGTGTTTGTCAAAGTTTCATAGAGCTGTTAGCAGTTTCGAATTTGTGGTACTAATTTTATACATTAATGAAAATAAATAAATAATTGTAACACTTGTGATCAGTGATACAATTAATTATTTGTTTAATTTGTTATTTATTTAAAAGGATTTATTAGACTGGTTAATGTAAAGTTGAAAAAAAAAAAGTTGTAAAGACAATTAATATCTTGAAGTCTGCATAAAGTGTGAACTATGCATAAAGAAATTGACAGAGGAATAGAGAATACATGGAGAAGATTTTGGTCTCTTAATGAAGGTATGAAAAACAAGGACATGCCAATGAAAGAAAAAAGAAAAGTTTATAATATGTGTATTCTGCCATGTTTAACATATGATAGGGCAGTATCGGAACAATTAATGAACAAAATAAATATGTGTCACAACAGTACAGAGAGTATTGTACTTACAATTGGCGTAAAGATACAAGACAAAATAAGATTAAAAGATATAAAAAGTCTAAATTATTTAAAGACGCAATGAAAGTATGTAAGTCATTAAAATTGCAATGGACAGGACATATGGTAAGGGAAAGTGAGGAGAAATGAACAAAATAGTCTCAGAATGGTATCCAAGGGATGGGAAAAGGAGCAAAGGGCGACAGATAAAACGCTGGGTAAATGACTTCAGAAGCGTTGCTGGCAAAAAATGGATATGATTAGCAAGAGATAGAGGGGAATGGATATTTGGAAGAGGCCTTTTTCGAAGGACAAGTTGTCGATTCTATAAATTAAATTTAACTAATTAATTAATAATAATTAACGATAGACAGTAATAAAGGCTTTATTTATTTATGTATTTCATATTTCAAAAAAGCAGTTTTATCGTCGCCTATACCTCAGAGCCTAAAAACGAAAATCTTCATCCAAACCAAAATCAATCCACTGCGTCCAGTTTGTACTTACATTGTCAAAATCTAAACTGTTCGTTTGCTTTATAAGCTCAAAGTCAATCAGACAGTTATGGAGAGGGGTATGCTCGGAATTTCTCTGGGGAATATGATTCAAAATGAAGAAATCCACTGATGAACCAAAATCAATCACATAGCCACCCGACTAGTAGAGCAAACGGAAGTGGCAATGGGTTGGCTGTTTCCCAGAGAACTGAGAACTATTGAAGTAAACAACGCGTCTTAGAAAACATAGTGTGATACACTTCTCGGCTAGACGAAGTGATGATGTACGCAAGACGGTTAGCAATAAACAGATATTTGCAGCTGAAAGTCGAGCTAGGTGGCGTGTCTTCTATGTCTAGCAGTGGGCTGTCGTGGGCTGATGATGCTACATTTTGAAAATAAGATTCACTTCCTGTGTTTGTGCTAAAGTTATTAACCAGTACATCAACTTGCTTCTGTGAGCTCAAATTATGAAGTACGCATCACAAAGAAGTATACTGACTTATATCTTAATATTGACCTCAAAATACCTCCAACTTAATTGTATGTGCCATTATTCCAAACAACTCCAAACAAGCGGGTATATCGCTAACAACGTCTCTAGTAACCGACCCGACGCTATTACTGTGACGTATTATCAGATCTCATTACCTTTTAAGGAACACAATATCGTTTAAGTCGTGCTTATACGGAGTCAAAGTGCTTCTAATTTAGATGAAGATTAAATGATATACATCTAATTACTTGCATGTATACTTGCATTGAATATTAGTGTTTCAACACCATCGTTATCGATATAGCCGTAATATTCCACTGCTAGACATTGGCCGCCCACAAAAAGGTGAGGTCTACTGCAATCCACACTCCTGGCGGGCGGATTGCGGATTACAGTTTGGTGTTTATGGATTATATTATGGTATACATTGGTGCCTATCTATTGGTATTTTTCCCAACAGTCACCACCCGTATAACAAAATACATTATATCCGTATAACACCCACAACAAGAAATAGGATGATTCTACGCCAGGAACCACACAACAGTCCGTATAATAAAGTTAAAGTAAAAAAAGTCTTGTAAAATAAGCCTTTGTTTGGGCTCTTATGTAGATCAAATAAGTTGAAAAATATCTCTGCAGATAACCACAGTGGCTACTATTCTATGGTTAAAAGAAATTTAAAAATATTGTTGACTAATATGGTATATATTATTACATTTATAACTATCTAGTTATATATATTATAAATATATATTTTATATAAATAATGCCGAATTTTTAATTGAAAAAAGTTACAAAACTCGACAGAGCTTTCCCAAAATATATACTCGTAGTTAAACTTTTACTACTAATTAAAATGAAAGTTTTCACAACAAGACCAGAGAGACGAATCTAAAAGTTCATATTATATATGTAAATGTTTTTATTGTAAAACTATTGTAAATGAGTAAATATATTTCTATAATATAATTTTTAAAGTAATAATATTAAATGAATTTTAGAGGCAAAACCTAAAGAAGCGAAGGTAATGAACGAACGAACACAGACAAAACATTACACAAAACATAAATTGATTTCCATATTCCCTATTTCTGAACAATAGCGACAATATCTGCGATATCTGCTAACTGGGTCGGTGGACATCCGTAATTTCTCATTGCGTTGTAGGTGTCGAGCGACATCAAAGTCGAGGGTTGCTGTAGATATTCAATTTGCTACGGCGTACGCTCAGAGTGTAAACTAATTATTCCTTTAGTTAATTTTCTATAAAAATTTGTACGCTTTATTACAATTCAACTCTTGCTTGAAATATCACTTTTTAAAAAAAATTACTTCTTGTAATAGCAAAACATTCATCTTTATATGTTAATGGGCGGTAATGATTGCTTACCATGCAGTCATCCACTTCGCTTCCCTATCGCATGTATCAAATAAATCAGCCATTGTAGTCGATTAGAAATCAGCAGTCAGTCGAAGCTATATATCATTGATATGATTAGCCCAGAGAAACAGAGAGGTATAAAATATTTTTAAAGAGTTGCTTCTAGATTCAGTATCGCACAAATATGCTAATGTTCTTATAAAAGGTAAATTCTAAAATCACGGAGAGACGAGACTCCACTTATAATTCCTTATATTAATTTAGTATCAAGGAAACAATATATTTATAAATACTAACATAAAACTTACTGATGCAATAAAAAAGCTTTCTGATGTAAATACAATAGCAACGATAGTGAATGCAGTTAATTTCACAAATCTCATTAAATTATAATCGAACCGAGCGCTCGTATTCGTTGCATCGAAAAGATTGACATTATTAATTAAACGACAACTCTTAACTAGTTTCATTTTAATGGTAAAATAAATACTATAAACTGTTATATATTTGCTGTATAGTTCCTGTCTCACAGAAAAGGGCCATCCAATTTTTTCCTGTGTATATGGCAAAGAGTTGTATTCTCTGTAAGGTATTTGGAACCGTAAGAAGATTTTTTTATGGGATAAGAAGACAAATGAGCAGGCGTGTCTGATGAAAAACAATCAATGATGCCCATAGACATCCGCAGCGCCATAGGCAGTGCGGAAGCCTTGCCGAACTCTAAGGAAAGTGTCAATATGGGAGTGGGAGGGGGAGGGGGAGGGTGTTGGGCCTCCGGATCTCAACCGCTCACCGAATGAAGCGCGGTAGCTAAGCTACCACTCAGACGCCAGTTTCTGCGGGAGTGTGGTACGTCGGCAAGCCGGCCCACTCATGCTACAGACAAATAATATGTCATTCTTGACAAAGTATTCGCGTGCAGCGTGGTTCTACCACTACTAAAAGATGAAGATGCAGGCGTATAATCAAGAACTTACAACTTCAGGGTGTTAAGTGAGATTAAGGTGACGAGTGAATTTGAGCTTCCTGACAGTTCTTTACTTAAGCTATAAATTTGATCGTAAACTGCCTTCTTTCTTTAACTGCAAAAATAAGTGAAAAATGAAACGGACTTCCTTCCTGTAAACAAAATAGAGAGCCAAAGTTAATTAAAGCCAAGCAGGTAAATTGAGCGCGTAATTTGTTTCATTAATGAAACCTTCAAGATGGAACGAGAACATTCTTGATAAAGCCTTAAGTGCCTTCAATTCAAGGGAAGCTAATGTTTTATATTAACTGAGCACGAATGCTAATGTGTTGATTGAAATGCGGGCAAAGTTTTATAGGAATAGATAGGACTTTGTATTACTTTTAAGTTTTATTTTAGCCAGGCAATCCATTAAATAAATTTCATGTACAAGTAGGATTAGGATTGATTTGAGTTCTTGACTATATTTTATTTTATTGCAAACAAATTATCAACTTTGATTGAAAAAGCGTGGTAATTCAACCACATCCTTTTATTTCACCCCAGTCTTTCAATGAAATAAAGTATTACAAATGCCCTATTGCCGATTTATTGGTTAGAAATTGAGTTTACTAGAGATCCTGGGTTCGATTTTAGTTAAGTAATTTGTCTAATAGAAAACTAACTTTGTAATCATCAACACCTATCTTATGGTCCACCGTAGTACATCAGCCTCTTCCAAGTAGGTTGGAATAACTACAATTACCACTGCCCGTTACTCTATGTATCTGTGTTGTCGATATAAAGCAGAATATACTCTTTTACGTTGAGTGCACGTGAGGGTGATAAATACGGTGGAATCGCTTTAAGTAACCTTTAAGAAGTAAATATTAATTTAGGAAAACTCCTCAAGTCTTCTCGTCGCCCATACCTCAAAGCCAAAACAAAAGTCTGCATTCAGTGCGTCCTGCCTGTACCCTTTTATGGTGCTGAAATGTGGATGCTGATGGTCCGTCTGCTTCACAATGCTCGAAGTTTCTCTGATGGATAGAATGCGGAACGAAGAAATTCACTTGAAACCCAGAGTCACCGACATAGTTCTTCAAGTTAACATACTGGAGTGGCAATGGGCTGGACACATTTTTCGCAGAACCGACAACTGTTGGAGTTAACGAGTATTGGAGTAGAGATCGCGTCTCGATAAACGTAGTGTGGGACGCCCCTTAGCTAGATGAAGCAACAATCTGCACAAGGCGACTGGCAGAGACTGGATGCGTGTAGCCGAAGATCAGTCTACGTGACGCGCCTTGGGTGAGGTCTATGTCCAGGAGTGGACTGTCATGGGCTGATATTGATATTAAAATATCAATATCCACTCCTTACGATATTAGCCACGCTCACAAATAAAAAAATGTTGCCATAATCCCCACGTATTGACAGCAGGTAGTTTGGATATTGCAGGTTAGTTTTTATTAATATTTGCTCCCATAGTTTAGAAAATAAATAGAGTGAGAACCCTATTCTATTTTGGTAATCATACAGCTAAGAAGAATGTAGTTATCAGCACGATACAGCCTATGGCTAATGCATCATCACAGTCCCGATTTTTCGGCTAAAAATTCTGTTATTCTTAGAGTGCCTCTCAGAGTATAGTCAGTACCCTAACGAGGGGAGGCAGTTTAGGAACACTTATTATTCCTGTCTACTCCCTGATTTAAAGTAATAAATATTTTATAGAAAATAATAAAATGTAATAGTTTGTACTGGGATAACACAATTCTATCGACGATAAAACCCTTATTAAAAATTAAAATGTAAAGCAGCATATGTCATACAATCCATAGTACAACAAAATCCTTTAAGCATTTACAAATCTCACGTCACTCATCTCTCCCTATCTCACATATTTAAGACTTAAATTCAATATTCCAGGATAGAGTTCAGAATCTCTGATATATTCATTTAAATGCGGAGCACTTGGAACTCTACGTTCGAACTAAAAGCCTTTGAATTTAGATCTGAGAGTCGTATACATAGATGTGTAAGGTTATCTATGTATATTAAATTTATAAGCCTTACCATATGCAATATTGTGTTTTTCATATTTACATTAAAACATGAAATAATGAATATTTATAACATCAAAGTAAATAATGACTTCATTTTTATAATTAATTACTTTTTTATTACTAACGAACTTCCTAATTTACCCCTAACTTCACTTTTATGAGCTACATCTCACTTAAGCCCGAACGAAATTCTTTTTAAATAGTAACAAACTCATCCAAAACATTATATTAATGTTTCCTCACAGTAAGTTAATATATTCACTTAACAAAATATTACAAATTAAATGAAAATTCTCTTCGCAGTTTGATACTTCAGTTTGGAAACGCACATGGCGTGTGATATAAGGAAAATTTCTGACGTGAATCGACGGTAAACAGAAGTTACGTCTCAGATGATTATTCTCTAAGAAATTAATTATAAATATATACGGATGAAAGTGAATTAAAATGACGTAAAAACGTCAATGAATACATATAAATGAGTGGCAATGGTGACGTTTGAAAAAGAACCGACTATTGTTAAAATAAACGTATGCTCAGCTAAATGGAGTGACATGACGATCTACGCAGGGCGGCTTGGGGGAGGACTATGTCCTGTAATGTCGTAGACGATGATGGTGATATACAAATAAAATTAAATAAAAAATATTTTGCTTTTTATTTAATTTTAAGCGGTGGAAAAGCTGCGATGACAATTATGTTTCAGAATACTATCAACCCGAAGAATAAATTTTAATAGGAATTTCTATACGCAAGTTTTGAATGCCGCAAAACTAAAATAATAATGAATCCCGTATTTCTCTTCTCTTTAAAAAATTACATTAGGAAACAAATGTTCTAATGGAGCCTAATGACGAACTATTATTTATCTATATCCTTTGGAAAAAACGGGCGCTTTACATACATTGGATTTTCTATGGATAATATTAATATTTTTAGTATGTAATTAGCTTAGATGACTAGAAATTTCTTTTTCAGAATTTTTTTAACACTTAAATCCTAGATACGTTTATTTAGTCAATGTAAACAGAAATCCGTATGAAAATGGACATTTTTATGGGTGTAATGAAATTTAAGCTACGAGTATTTTTATGGTACTTTAATAAAAAAAGATGACTATATAATAACAAGTATGACCTTCCCTTTATATATGGGATGGGAAGGCAAACGCGCAAGCAAAAGCAATAAACGCCGCCCATAGACAACCACGACACCGCAAGAGTCATGGAAGCGTTGGCTGCCTTTTAGGTATGTGTAGGCTTGTTTTTGAAGGTGCCAATGTCGTACCGGTTCGGAAAGACCGCCAAAGGTAGCTGGTTCCATAGAGTGATGGTGTGTAGATAAGTTCCTTGCGGCAATCACAGCATGTAATCGTCTTGGCACGATTTCTATCAAGCTTTTGATGGTCTCCTATGGAACATATTCTCACTCAGCCGAGATCATATGTTTAAACTCGCTGATGTTTTGTGGAGCTGGTTTTACCTTTTTAGAAGGTCTCAGACGTGCTCAATGGGGTTAAAGTCGGGATGGTTGTGTGCAACGTCTTCTCCCAGAACTTTGTCTTCTCTGAAAGGAACCTGTCTCTTTGTATAGAGTTCAAGTCCAAGTTCTTTGAACGGTTGAACGACTTACTTTTAACCGCTATGAGACGTAACATTGGCTACACCCCTCTTCCAGCAGCGCTATAATTTTACTAATTCTTATTGCTTTTTTCTTGCATTACAATACACACAAACATCTTTTTAATTTTAGATTTATAATTAGTTGTGAGTCACAGTAAGACAGGATGATGCGACAAACATAAATTATTCTACTAAAAATAACAAGAAGTCAATTTTGAGTTAAGGTCGCCCTTGTACATCTTCTTTCCTTTTAATTCTTGTATTTCCTGTTTTGTGTACAATAAAGTATTAAATAAATAAAATAAAGTAAGAAGTTAGTTTTAGTTGTCATATAACCTTGAAACAACAAACTCGCGAATAGTAAGTAAAAAGTCGTAAACTAAAAATTTAGGGATTATTTTTTTAAAAAACATAAGCTTCGAATTTGAAATTAACCTTTTCCCATACCCATACATACCATGAGATGATATAATTTACCAGGAGATATAATTTACGTTAATTTGAATTAAATACATTGTAGGTGAAATTAAGTTCACTGGGTCATCTTGTTCTTATACAAATAGAAGAAGGTATCACAACAACCTATATAAGGCTCTTACTCAATTTTATCCAGCAAATCATCCCTGACACTTCTTAAAATATATTCAATATATTCTTATCGTTTACCGGATCTTGAGCGTAACGATATCGAAAACCGCTTGGGACCTATCATTCATCCTTTAATGTAATAAAGGCGAGGCAAGCATTTTGCAAGTCCGGCTGATAAAATAAACGACTTTTGATATAGCCATACTGTGGGTAATTTTTGTCTGCATAAGTGTCCTACTTCATCCGGTGAGTGAAAATAGTCACAAGACTATAGTCATTCAACCTCTCACCACCTTTCCTGATCTCACTCTTCCCTCGTCTCATATCAATAATTATCTTTCTCATTATTCTTCATCTATGTATTTCAAGGCAAGTAACGCATGTGCCCTTTGCGTTGCGTTTGTTTCGTTTATTTGTTTATTAATTAAAATAACGCGCTTGACTCATTAAAAGGAACTTTAATAACGAAAAAGTTAGCGAGTATTTGCCTCCACAGAGTGCTGCAATACTACGGTCATATTGCACAAAACTCTTCCGATAACTTGAAGAAGTCCGTAGTCACCAGCACAGTCGAAGGAAAGAAACCCATTAGACGCTACTCATCAAGGTGGACCGACCAGATGTCAAAAATGTTTGACATGTATATGTCTCTTGCGCGATAGAACAGATGATCGTCAAAAATAGAAACAGATTTGTTATCTACATGTATTATACTACTACACCCATTAGAGCGCTCAGCTATAAACCAATGACCCGAGTATGAGCAAAAGAATAAGGGGAACTTCGTTAATTATGAAACATTCACAATTAGGTACGTTCTAAAATATTTTCCGGCACGTTGATTTTCGCGTTTGGCCCACAAAGTATAATTAATAACCACATATAAACAGATGCATAAATGACATTTTAAATATCAGGGACCTGAATCCTAAATGAAATAAATTGATTTTCGTTTCATAAAACCCGCATTTTATGAAACTTAAATCAATCAAGTGTTTCTCAAAGCTAAGATTACTGCATACGAAATGTTTTAAAAAAGTAGAAAATATAAAATAAAAAAAGGGAAAAACGTAGAATGAAAAACAATAGTGTTTTAAATAAAAAAAATGTGAGCTTCAAGCAATTACGTACACAAACGTCTACAAATGAAATAGTACGTAACAAAACTATTTTAATTTAAAAAGTTAATGGAGCACTCTCCACTAAATTTAAACTAACTTTTACTTCATCGTAAAACTGGGTAATAATCCAAACATTAAATTTAAACCCACGACCACAGGATGATCTACATTATATCTAGTGGAGAATGTTTTAATTACCGATCTAACTTACACAATCGTCATTAACTTGTCAAAAAGTTGTTGAAGTTCTGATTAATTTATACATTAAAGTTGTATAAGAAAATTTTGACTAATGATTTCGCAACATTTATTTTAGATCATAATATAAATATAAGAAAAGTAAAAATAATTGAAATTTTTCCATATAATTTCGAATCATAAAAATTCTTTGTTGTAAAATACATTATGTACAGTTAGTTGCATGTAAATGCGATTTATTTTACCACAATGTACCTACACCACTTAGGAAAATAAATAATACTTCCATTATGAGAGAGTATTTTATACGGGCTTGGATTGTATATATTTATTTTGTTATAAAATCTTTAAGCGGATAGCCGCTTTTACTGTTATTAAAACCATTCGCGCCTCCGTACTTCAATCACACCGAATAAGTGTTAATCTTAAGATGAAAAACGTCTTTAAAGTGAGTTATTCAAAACACATATAATTTGATAAGTCTGACGATTGAATTGATTTGATAAAAGTTCTGGAGTTCTTTTGTCTACAGGTTAGATGACTATTATAATAGCAAGTATCAAGTGGACTCACTTAATATTTAGCTGAAACATTCTTTACATTATTTTTAACAACCATAGTTATATACATACACTACACTAAAGTAAAGAACAACATAACATACACTAAAGTAAAGAACAACATATTGTCTTACCAACACACAATGGAAAAGAACCATTTTGAATGATGAAATTTGAAAAAAAAAAGGAAAATAAACGATGTTCTCGAATACTGTGTAAAAAACCAATGGAAAATGGGTAGGGGCATGTAGCGCGATGTAGGGACAATAGGTGGATCCGCAAGATAACAAAATGGCCTGGGTCCGACAGGAAAAAGGAGTGTTGGAAGACAAAGGAGAAGATAGGCAGATGACATTGTAAAAACAAGAGTAAAAAGCTGGATGAGTCAAGCCCTAACCAGAGAGGAATGGTTAAAGGTGGAAGAGGTTTTTACCCAAAAGGGACCACACAATACAAAATAGGAAAGAAATAATTAGCAACACCTAAAAAAAAGTGAGGGTAATAAAGATATAATAATAATAATATGTCAAACTTTTGGACGCGGGCCTTCCTGATTTTTGAAAACACGACAAAAAATTGACATAATTACACTCTCCAAAAAATGTTAACGAAAAATAAAATGGTTGCAGCCCGTACATTCCTGTTTCTTTTCCAGCTGCTACAAATGGAGCAATTTGTAGCGTGTGAAAGCCCATCCACTGCAAACTGCTCCAACCCGTTCAACTAAGTTGGGGAATTACTATATAACACATTTTGAGTGTTACAAATTTCGTATTCGCAGTATCGTCTGGTATAAAATGGGCTGTGTTCTCTACTTGAGAGGTAATTTATTTGACAAATTATTAAGTATAATATATTATTTGCTTAATGCATCTACGAGTTCTACTTTTCAACTAAATTTTTATAGTAGGTATATAATAAAAATATAAAATAATTAAACAATTAGAACATTTTCTGGGATACACTAAGTTATTAAATATTTAAACAGCTTTCATTGAACATGGAAATGAATGACAAGAAACATGATAGGGCTGTAACAAATAATCATTACACTTCATAACTTCTCTGGCACTGGCTGGTATTTCTCCCATTATTTTCCTGATCCGACTGATTATTTCTCCCATTATTTTCCTACTTACTATTTTCCTATAAATACTGTCATACTCATTGGTCAGTATTGCCATCCATCTAACGTTTGCTACTACACGATGACATAATATTATTAAATAATTGATCGTAATAAAATTATTTAATACATTGCTAACAACTAATCCACATTAAGCCATTACAAACTATAAGGCTTATAAACTAATGGAATCGTCCAATATACGATTATTTTGATAAGTTTCATAAATATAAATACGGCTTATTTCCACTACAATTGCCGTCCCTGATCAACAATTTGCCCATTGAGGTCGAATTTCATCCCAGTTCATTAGTTAGTAGGTTTATTAGTACCTTTCTACCTTTTGGGACGCGTCCATTTACAATTCAGTTACCCCGGCCCGATTGTAATGCGAAATGAATGTAAATTTCTACAACTTTATCAATCAATTTTTTCTTTTCTTTTTTTTTTATATATATATTCACACCTATCCCCCGCAGGGGTGAAAAGACCATCCGCTACCATTCATCGCAGGGAAACGGCTCTCCATTGTTCGCTTCTCGCTCTCGTGAGAATCAGGACGTGGCGGGTGGCGAACCACGTTGCCGTGATTTTGAATAAATTAAATTTTCTTTTCTTTTTATAAATTAACTATATTTTATTTACTTAAATCATCATTATCATCTTCACAGGCCTGCATATAAGCATAGTTTCCCAAGGCCACTCAACACATATATTTCAATAAGCTTTTATAATTTTTTCATAAATTGAAAAGCAAACAAGCAAGCAAGCTAAGCAATCATCGCCGTCTATATAATTATCATTAAAGGCGCTACAGCCACGAATGGGCCTTGGCCTGGTCAAGAATATTTTCCCGGTCCGATCTATTCTTCACTTTCTCCCTCCAATTTATCACGCCTATAGATATCTGCAATACTAAAGGCAATGCAGATGCGTTGCGTACTTTAGGGTATGGATGTGAATAATTGGAGAATAAGATACATTGAAAGGGTACGAAGGAAATTAAGAAAGGGGAAAGGAAATAGGCCTCCGGACTCCTAAACTCGGCGTAAAAACCCACCACCGGCATTGATATTTCTTGGGAGTGTAGAACCTCCCCACTTGAGCCTGCTCATTTATGCTATCACGGCCCTATAACTTATAAATATGTGGTATAATAAGTAAATATTAATATTTGTTTTCTTTTACATACATACATATCTTCACGCCCATTTCCCGTAGACGTAGACAGAGACCACAAATCTGCATCTGCTACAATCTCGGCACACGTTATTTGCTTCATCCACACTCAACACTCTCTTGATACAAGCTCGCCGGTTAAGGGTACTTTTGATCTGACCTTTCTTAACCCCTTGCGCTACAATGACGAGTTAGACTCGTCATGAATTTTTAATGTCTATCTGCCTCTTAATGTCTATCTCTATCTGTGTACTCGTCATCAAAATAAAAATATACATAGAATATTTAAATATATGCGTGACGTGCTTAAACATGTTTAAACATGTTTGAAAACACACAATATTTGTTTATACGTACTCTGCGATAACGGTATAGCTAGATATTTCTCTCTTTTTAAATGAAATTTCGTGTGTAATTCTCCACAGAACGATTTTATAAAATTTCTGGTAAAGAGTGTGTTGAATTTTGAAAAGTTTTATTACAATTTGTGAAGTAGCTATTATTCGTGGGCGTCCTTCACATGATAACATACCTAGCAGATTGAACGCTAAGCGTTGGGCATATTTTTCAGAACGCATTTCAGAAACTGGGAAGAAGAAAAATCCCACTAAAAGATGTCATGTATGCTATAAAAATGACATAAGAAGTGAAACTACTTGGCAATGCAAGCAATATAAAACTCCTTTACATTTGCCACAATGCTATGAAAATTATCATACCTTGGAACATTATTAGCTAGCTGTTGTTTTTCATCTTTATTCGAATAGTATGAATTTTCTTTTTCATTTTGATTATCCCTAATAAATTAATTATATTTAAACTGCTTTTAATTTATAAAATGGACCGTTAAGGCATCAATTTGCTTCTTTATATCACTTTATTTATTCAATGATTGACTCAAATTAAATGGTGCATTATTGCAACATTTTTCCTAATTAAATCGAAGCGCAAGGTGTTAAGAAGTTAAGCAATGTGGCCAAAGTATTATACATATGTTCTCCTTGGTCTTTCCCTACCGACTCTTCCATCGACATCTACAACGTAAATTTATTTTATTAGTCGTCTTTATCCATCCTCGCTATGTATCCAAACCTCCAATCTAAGCATCCCATTCTCAATTTTCTTTCACTCCTTATATATTTTTTATAATACATATATTTATTTATACATTTTTTAACGGACACACTTCTTCGGTGCGGATTGGCGGAGTAACCAGACTTGGAATAAAGGGAGAGAAATGGGGTGGCTCTTTCTTCTTTTTAATGTCATACATGGTAACTATAGGAGCAAATGCCATTGGGTGGGCGGCAGTGTCGTCTACCTGAGTAATTAAGACCAATCTGCGATTCTCAATCCACCTGCCATGCATGGGTGGGAGACTAATATCCAGCTGTGGACTTTTACGTCTGTATTAATTTATTGATGTAAATAATATTAAAAAAAATAAACAGTTTTACGGACAACTATGTAATACCTAAAAAGTAATGTTAACAAGGAAAAAAGAGATTTTAAAAGTAATTTCCCAACTTTATTTATACAAAAATATGACAAACTTGGAAATTCATGTCGAATTCAATAAATTTAAATCTTTATACACGTTTACAATAGACTTAATATGACTTTTGATTCACCGATTATTTTTTTTAAACTACCAACAGTTCGAAGAGTTAAATCTGCTAAGAAAGTTGGCAAAAACTAGGCAATTGCTCGTTTAAACCGCGAAAACTTGGTACAGTATTCAAAATATTACACAATTTTATTTGATTTATCTCATAATACTACCAAAATGTTTCTTGTTACTATTATTTATAAAATGACAAATGTACGATGTTAACAATATTGTATTAAAATATAGAATATAGACATTGGACAGACAACATTAAAATAAAGTACAAAAGAAATTCAGCACCAATTTGGACGCTACGTGTGACAGCCTAAACCCCTGCAAAGTGATGACAAATTACTACAGTAGGCAATAATTCTTCAACACGTTTGTATGTGTTGTATTGTGTAGGCAGTTTCAAATAAGAGGTAATACGAATTTGGTTTAACCCAATATCATATTTTAAACTGTAAGTAACGATTTAAATTTATTATTTTATGTTTTCCTGATATTTTTTTTCATTAATATTGGTAAAGCAATATTACGGCTAATGCTGTCGTATAAAATCTCGAAAGTAAATTATTAAACAATTATAACCAGTTTTGTGTATTTACTTCATAATTCATGCATTCAAAGTTTTAAATTTGTTTGCCCCTTGTTATTTTGTTTCTTTCACTTAACTATATATATAATATATAAGTTTTGTATTTTATACAATAATTAATTGTAGATACTAATGCCTACTAGCTGTATCATTATAAAGTTCAAATAGGTCATAATTTTGTCATTATTTATTTAAATTTAATATATGATAAAAATAAATTTAACAAAATAAAACAAGTATATAACAAAAAAAATATTTTTATGTATTTTTTTTTTGTTTTCACTTTTTAAACGACCCGATTAGTTTAGGAACCCTAATAAATACACCGGTGTTTCACAAACTTGTCGATACATACCTCCTGTATATACCGAATGTTCTGATTTACAAGTAAAATCAAATTCTTTTTATTATTATTTTTGGGATATTTTGTAAATTAAGTCTGTTGCTTTCAATAAGCTTAATTTACAAAATATCTATTGAATCGTTTACATACAGAATTAGAAATATTGTTTCCTAAAATTACTATCATGTTCCTTCCCCATAATGACAATGTGTCATTTGTACATGTAATAATTAACCACACTTGTAGTGTGGTCATTGACGTCATTCAGTTTTGAAGAGGTCATTGAAATATTTTACTTTATTTTGAAATAATCAATATATATTTAAAGTAATGTGTTTTAAGGTAACAATTTGACCTTTTTAAAATGAAGGAAACAACGACCATTCCGTCATTTTTACAAAGGTCATTAATCCCTTAAAACTATTATATTCAAACAGTTGAGTTCAACTCTGACAAGCTCTTATTTTTATGGATGAATTTGTAATTTAACAAAATAATCTGAAAAAAAAAACAAATAAAAATTTGTATAACAAACATTGTTACTTTTACAACTTTGATCGTACGTAGCGTTTATACGAGAAAAAGAACATTCTGTATATCTCTCATGTTTTTATAAAATAAACTGCTTATTAAATATTGCAGCGATATTAAGGTAAATTTAATGTTTACATTTTATACCCTGGTTACTTTGGGCAAAAAGCAAGGTTTTGGCCGAAAACGTATTTACATTTTTATGACAGACCCAAAAGATGAAATTAACATAGGTACATACTCGTAAATGCTTGAATTTTCACTCGGGTAGGCACACAAGTGCCGTTTTCGTGTAATAACTAAACAAACAATTTACTCCGTACGTTTATCTTAACTAGCTATTTCCCGTGACTTCCTTTGTGTATGTTATTCCTAAAGATATTTTCTTCATGAACGTAGTCCTAAGACCTGGAGAGTGGAGTGGAGATCGCATATTGGTTTTTATTCTCAGGTATACTAATTTTTATTCAGAAGTTCCTGGTGTCCAATCAGCTAAACAATATTAACCGATATTTTATAGGTAACGCTTTTAGAATTTTGCATAAGATAATGCTGTAACTGTATATGAAAATGAAAAAAAATGCAAATAAATTTGAAGAACATATAATTTAAATAAGTATGAAATAAATTTAATATAATGCCTGTCCACGGATATTGTTGCAACTATTTTAATTTACATCCAATGAAATAGTGATAAATTTGGAAACGAATTCAATTCGGGTACAGTTTTCACGGTTCGTAGATTTATTTTATTCATAAATATTCCAATGGTTGCAACGCTCGCAATAAATTCATCTAACTTTAAAAATCCTTCCAACGTTACGGTAATTTTTAAATTGTATACTCGTATCACAATAAATCCCTCTTACTATGAAATGTCTAACCCTCCATTGGACTATTTTCTTGCACAGGCATTTTAAGCTTAGACTGGTTAAGAATAATTCTACTGACATTAAATACATTGCTAGTTTCTTTAAAAAGAAACACTGCACTGCTGGACATAGGTCTTCCTCAAGTCATGACATTGGCTGCTGCGCATCCAGTTTCTACCAGTCACCCTCCAAGATGGTATTTAACCAGGAGGTGTCAAACACTACATTTGAGACGCCCTATAGTAATAATAATAGTAGCCCTATCTATAATAATAGTAATATATATTTCAATCGTTAATAAAATATTTTTAATTCATTTTCTCAAGTTCAAATATAATTTTTTAACTCGTAGTGATGGCACTTGATGTTAATATGGTCTTCTAGAAAAAACACATTTTTTTTAAATAATTTTTTATATGTTGACCTAAGCAGGAATTTAATTTAATTTTTTTTAATTATTTGTTTTATTATTAATTTCAGACACGAACCGGTAAATTAAGGATATTCTGTATAAACCCAGTAATCATTTCTAGCATTTAAAGATTTTAGAAAAAAAGTAGCACATTTTATTTCTGAAAGTTGTGTATAAATATATGTATCTATGCACAGTTATGAAACAAATGTATGTCTTCAAATTCAATTTCCATTAATTTTAAACCACGTTTAAGTTTTGCCGTCGCTGCTAACTGATGCTTCGTAACAAACTACAACAAACAACTATTTGTTACATTCAACAAAGTGCTTTATGTCCGACAGTTGCAATTTAAACCGGATAGTATATAATAACTGGTATATTCAAACTGAAAATATTAAACAATATTAACGGATAATTAAGTAAGTTAATTAAAGTAGCATTGAGCTGATCACGTCTGACGGAAAATCGACTACCGCTGGTGTACAGACCGCGTCTTGGCAAATATTGTAGAATGCCCTTTCGCCAGATGGTGTAATGATCTGCGCAGGGCGGCTGACAGAAACTGGATGCGTGTACCAGATGTTTGGGCTAGATGACACTTCTTATAAGGCTTGCAGATCTTCTTATATGTCTAGCAGAGATCTGCCACTGCCTGTTGATGATGATGATGATGAAAATGATATAGCGTGTGAGATTTTGTATAACAATATAATTCTATATTTGGTTTTCTATTAATCATCTATCATCAAAGTTGACAAAGCTCTCCCGGCCGGCCCCTTGGGATCACAAAAACCACGGCGCGCAACCGCAACTTTGAAAACTATCAACACTTGGTAGGACCACTTGGAGCTTAAGAAAATCAATCGCAGTAGAAACCTTCGTATCGTCGGATGACGCGTGTGAGAATAGAGCGCAGTGAGTGGCGCCTGTATCATATGCGGAATCGATCTGGTGAACGTCTATAAAAATACAGTGCAAACTCTATATAACGACCCTCAAGGGACGGTGTATATTTTGACGTTATAGAGAGTTGTCGTTAAATGGAGAGAAGAAAAATCTGTATTAGAAAAAGATAAAGTTTATTTCAGAATAGTGTTAGTAATTACATAAAAAACAATTCTTATTCGATCGCTATTGATTATAGTCTGTTATTTTTGTCCGACGTCTTTTGCTGCACCAGTAATTTTGTTGTATTTTTTTAATTATTTTATTCATATCTTGCGATATTGAGGCATCTTGGTCCTCAAGGCAAGGCAAGGCAAGCAATCCCAATTTGTAAACAAAAGAACGGATTTCTTAGAAAGTTCAATATGTGTAACGCCCACAGTCGAGTTTATTACGGGCTAGGATAATAAAGCGACAAAAGAACGTACACAGCTGCGCAGTTTTTACTAATTTTGGCAACTTAAAAAGTACTTTATATTATTAAATTGCTGTCGTTATTGAGAGTGGGTATAATGCTATATATCATTGTATGGGAAACAAGCTTAACCAACCAAAGCCGAGTGATATCGACGCTTTAGGGAGTTTGTCGTTAAATCGAGTGACGTTATATGGAGGTTACACGTATTATATATTTATTATATAATTATCTTTTTAATAGAAACTGAAATGTTATTCAAATGGTGTCACACCTTCTGTTCTATCTTCGTTTAATTTAGTCTATCATCAGAGACCTTAGAAGGATCAAAACTCAAAAACAATGAATATTATAATATCAATATCTGCCTACACCTTCATAGAATCCTTGTAAAGTATCTAATAGGGAATAAAAAGTTTAGGAGGCTTCAGAGGTATCAGACCGAGATTAAATGGTGAGTTGCGTGGAGAAATTGAATCTTACTTTAACTGACCTTATGTTGCAAATAGAATACAATTTTCTACAGCTGTAAAATATTAATATGTAATATTAACAGGTATACTTGAATATTATAAAATACAGGCAATAACATTCAATTTATTGCAACAGACATCATTGATACGTTTTTTTGACAGCCCATATATATTCCACTTTTGGGAACGATCCTCCCCACATCTAAAGGTATGAAAATTAACCTTATTTAGAAATCCAGACCTAACCTAACCTTATTTAGATTGTTTATAAATCCAACGAAGACAAGTGAAATATTTTTTAATTTTGCGGCTGTTCATATTTTAGTTTTGGTTGAGATTTTAACCGCTGAGCCAATCATTTAACGTGTAGAATACAATAAAATAAATATTTTTCATTTAATAAGTATGAAAATATTTTAATATAATAATCCGAATAAATCAAAAGAAAATTCCAAAAAAGATTGTTATTCTGGCACTAATGATACAAAGAATTCTTGTTAGTAATGCTGTTGTAGGGCTGAGCGAAAAAAATTCCAATTATTCATTATTTATTAAAGTATAGATTTCTACAGACAAACGACTCATTTCAATATCTTATCAAAAATCCGTAATTTTAAATACCTATGGCTAGTTTAATAAGTCCTTTTAAATATTTTTTTTTTTTTAAAAAAAGGCGAGGGACTTTGCTTTCAAGTTCAGTAGAACGTCACAAAGAGGTCATTTCCACCGGGTGATTGATGAGACAACCAACGTAGGTCTGAAAATGGATTATGTCGGACAAAGGAAGCTGACGAACGCAAAGGGTAGATTCGTATTGCTATATATGACCAAAAAAACATAAATAAGCCCACTTTCTTTGTATAGGGAATCTAAGAAAATTTAAGTGATAAAATTATACGACACACAGACTATTTTATGTATATAGTTACAAATATGAATTATTCGGATTTTTTTTTTATTTTTTATAGCAGAGTAGGCAACTTGGTGGTAAGCGATCACCGCCGCCAATAGGCATCAGCAACGTCGTAGATATCGCAAATGCGTTGCCGGCCCTTAGCAATACACTCTTTTTACTTGAATGCTCCTATGAATGAATGAATCACGCGGGAACACCGCAGGTGGTAAATTGTTCCACATTTGCACAGTTCGCGGCATAAAACTGCAATTAAATTGCACGGTGTGACAGAAACCTTTGAGAGAAAAATTTTGAGGCGTATCATTGGTCCTGTGATGGAAAATGAGCGATGGCGTACTCTTTACAACCACGAGCTATATGAGCTGTACAATGAGCCGAACGTCATCAAAACCAAACGAGGACGAGGCTAGAGTACTCAAACGCCTACTTAACGACAAACTATATTGTCGTAGAAGCCGCGGAAGGCCTAAGCTCAGATGGCTAGACGGAATCGAGGACGACTTAAGGAAAATCGGTGTGAGGGGCTGGAGGGAAAAAGCAAAACGTAGATTCGATTGGAAAAATTTACTGGACCAGGCTAAGGCCAACCCGCGGCTGTAATGCATTGATGATGATGAAATTGCACCGTGGTACACGGCCAGTCATCCAAGTGATATTTATAATTAGTTGCGCTTTTTCGTTATGATGACGGAACAGAGAAAAATCTTCTCATTCTTACTGAAGGCATACGTTTTTCATTTAATAAAAAACATGTTTCGATATTACTTTAGAATTCGGATGTAGGGTGCGAGACATAATAGACATGGTCAAATTATATTTAGAACCAAAAATCCTTGGTCAAGAAGTTAGGTTGGTACACCTACATCAAAAGGTTGCATAAAATATAATTAATTCCGTTCAATAAACTCTTTAAAGAAAACTATATAATATATATATTAACTACAAAATAAAGTGCCATAATGTAAAAAGTCCATTATACCGTCATCCATTAGCGAGGAGGAAGTAGGGGTTCCCAGAGAGGCAATTTGGGTAAGCGTAACGACAGCTCTACTACATATATTCGTTTATCTGCGTACAGGCTAAAAAAGATAAGGATATAGACCATAAACATAAAAAAATTAAAGTCCGGCACCGCTTCGGTAATGCCTCTGGCTTACCAAATGTCTATGGAAGACGTTGATTGATTTCAATTAGGAGATAAAATTGCTCTTTTGCCTTCCTAATCCAAAAATTTAACAAATCAAATAATTCAATGACTTTAATTTAAAGACTGCTTTACATAATGGCCACCCCATGTCACCCGTGGATGACGTAAAAGGTGACTTTGGGAGAAAATAATAATGTTGAACTGTCAAGGCCGTATTGATAAAATATTGCTGTTTCTGGAAAAAAATATAAAATCGTTTTCAAAATATGTTATCGATATTAATAAGGACAACAAACACAGGCCTCTGTTGACACTAAGAGATGTTACGCTTGACATAAGTTACTTAAAATAAGAGAGGTAAGATGGATTAAATAAAAAAGAGTAAAGAAGAGAGAGTAGCTTTTTTACTGATATTTTCTCCCATAACGTTATTCAGTAAATAGATTCAGTTATTTATGTTAGAAGCTTCTAACAATAATTAATATAATATTGTGTAAGTTATAAATTTTATGCATTTGTACAATGTAATATTTCAGTCTTGTACTTGCAAGAGACATCTGAAATTCCCTTAATTATCCCCACACGAGACATGTACATACATTTACACAAGAAGATATTCGAGGACCCTAAGACTTAAACTTTAATTCGCTTGTGCGACCTTATGCTTGCCTTGGGATAAACATTAGGCCTGGGATATTCCAACTCTCCTTACTGAGTTCAAAATAAACATGGCCCAAGTGGGTTGCTACATATTCTATCACTAAACTATTTAAAGTTATATTGGGATTGTGAAACTAGATCTTACAAAATATAAAATTGTTTAAAAAATACGACCTCACCAAGGATACAGAGAAACTTTAATAGGATTGGACACGAGACTTCACTAGATCTTAAAACATTTTCCGACAAACTTATTAAGTTATCCGTGAACTACCATTACGACATGAAACTACCATTTTTTAATGGCATAGGAAGACAAACGAGCAGGCGTTGCACCTGATGGGTGGTAATCAACGCTGTTAAATCATATCATATACATCAAATACGTAGAATTAAAGAGATCCGCAGTGCCCTAGGCATTGCTACGTTGCCGGCCTTTAAGTTGAGGCATATTTTCTGAAGGTTCCAGAAACAATGCTGGAGCTACCCTAGTTTATGTTTCACAGGGTAGTGGTAAGTGGAAGGAAGTTTCGGGAAAAGTATAAAACCTTTTTTTGTGATTTTAATAAACTAACAACGAAAACTAATAATTCGACTTTTCCCGCCAAATTACACCAGTGACGTGTTTTTAATTCATTTTCATAATCTTATATCGTTATCAGTTATATTGTTTAATTGTGGTGGCGTATAATATATAGGTAATAATTCGATTAAGGTGTATAAGTGAAATGATATGAAATAAATGTGCGTATCGTGACTTTTTAAGTTTATTGAAAAAATCCATAGGTTTTGATAAAATGCCACCATTTTATCAAACCGTAACGTGATATGCGGACTAGTTACATTTCAAGAAATTTTATATTATTATATTCTACTTAACACCGGCAAAATAGTCAAAACTAACTGCCATCAAATAATTCTAAAAAAAAATTGAATATCGTTCCCATCCAATGATTAGATTCTATTAACTACAACCTTATGTCGTAAAAGCAGTTCTTAATTAAATTACTAATTAAATTATTGCTGTTAATGTTGCATATGTCATATGGTTCTTATTATTTGTCATTACTCGTATTTCAAAGTTGTGTGATTTGTTTGTCACGTATGGTTTTTATTATGCCCATATAATGAATCCACTTCTTTTAGATTTTGTTTTTTTATTTTTTATTGAAATTGTTTGTGCTTTGTTGGGTTTTTCCCGCTAATAATATGGCAAATATTTTATATATCTTAATTATCAATTTTATACGCTGCTTGTTAGCTTTAAAAAAATCTAAGTATATATATTGAATTTCTTAATTCTATTATTTAAGTTCTTTTTAATTCTATTACAAAGAAATTAATTTATTCTATATTGAAATTAAAAGTGGATTCTTCTTTAATTTAAAGTAATTACATTATCAAAATCTTTTTTTACAATTACCCCATTGGAATCGACAAAAATATTTTTAGATTACAATTCATCGTATTAAAAGTTTTGCATATAGCCATAGAGATCAAAATATGGACTTATAAGTTAACATACCTATATACGTTATGTATATTATATTATAAGTTAACATACTATACGTATATTATAAGTTAACATAACTATATACGTTAACATTATTTCTGAGGTTGGGTGATAAATTTTAGGTAAATTTAGTATAGTTTTAAAGATTTTTAACATTAGCTTGATTTTTTAACATTAAATGCACATCACTAGCGATATATTCCAATAAAATTGTATCGGGTGGCCATTAACGATGTTTACTGCATCCCTATTTCCTATCGGGTCCACAGTATGCATCCGAGCGTCATTTTTATTGCTATGAACATGCGTAAAAATAAAGAATGTACGTATTTTTATGAGATTGGTAGGCAAACAAGCAAGCGTGTCACCTGATGCAAACAATCAACGCCGACAATAGATATCCGCGGTATAATAGGCATTGCAGAAGCGTTGCCGGTCTTTGAAAAATATGTAGAATTGCTTATGAGAAGGAGGAATTTTGTATATATTCGGAAATAACGCTAAAGGTAGCTGATACCACGGATTGGTGGTGCGTGAAAAAGTTTCAAGAAAAACAAAGTAATAGATCGCCACTCATACAGATGGTGGATGTGAAGCTTTTCTTTATTGCGAATTGTGCAGTAATGGAATTTTAGCTATTCCGAACAGTCACTTCAAGCACTCCCCGTGGTAAAAACGATAAAGATTGCTTAGAAGTGAGAAATCTCTCTACAATTCAAGAGAATGGCATTACGTAATAGCTATTTAAAAAGTTTCAATAACAAAGCTCGTGACATGATTGGCCATAACATCATTTCTATCTTCTTTCTCTACCGCAATATAATTGAAAGCTATTTAAAGAAGTTAGATCTTTCTGGAGATTTTAAATAAGAAGACTGCGAATGTTTTTAATATTACTAGAATTCTTGCTATTAATATTGGTAATGCATGTTTTTTTAAGTTATAACAAAGAGGGTATGGAAAATTTTCCTTCAGCGGACATATTGCGCAATAACACTCCGACGGTTTGGAGAAGCTCATGTAAACCGAAAAAGAAAAGATCAAGAAGGCGCATTCTAACAAGGTAAACCGATCGGGTGGCAAAAAGGCCAGTTATTAAAATTTCTGTCGGTATGGATCAGCCCGAAAAGTAAATAGATTTGTCGACGTGTAATATACGGAGTAAGGGTCCTCCCTCCCAGGTAACCAACATTTCTACCATCCTAAATGTCTTTGCGACTCTTTCTTCCACACAACTACTGACACTGGCGCGCTATAAGTGGAGGTATAACCCCTTACCTACCTCCCGCAGATAAGACTACAGGAGCCTTTAGATCTAAATAACGTCTTCACATTATGGATCACATGGCAACGGGAAACCACTAATACCATTTCCCCATGAGAGTGATGGAAATGTCTAACACCTTATTTGAGAGAAAAACTGAAATTGAATCATAACTATGCTATTGAACTTTGTCTACATCTTCCTCCAATATATGTACCGTATACATACAGCCCATAAATGTGCCACTGCTGGGCACAGGGTATTCCTAATTCTGGAGGAATGGTTATTTACTCACCACGCTTGACCAAGGCGAATTAGCGAAACACTCACTCTCGATATTAATACCTGTAAACCATGCATATATTTATACCGGTGTGGTAATCGAACCCGTAAATATTAACTCCGAAAGCGGTAACTTTAACATGAGCCAGTAACAATTATAATACTCGTATTAATACCGTAGGACCAATGTTTAAATTATAGGTTTACAACCTTTTATGGACTATCTCTTTACAATAAATGAATGTTTATTTATGCCATAATAATAAGATGAACATTTTAGACGGCTGGATATAATGTTTTTTCATGGAAATAGAGGTATTTTGTAATGCGGTATTTGCCTTTGGACCCGCTACCTTCCTCATAGAAAGCTCTAGCGTCCACTAGGTGGCGGTACCGCCCCCGTCGGGAACCTATGGTTTAAACGGATTTGTAATAATTATGGTTCGAATTTGTTAACAAATAGAACTTGTTGCTCAAACTGTAACTTCCTAAAGTCACCACGCAATTTAGACAATGTTGGACATAATATAGGAGTTCTGTGTGAGTTTTGACCCCGCAAACTCTAACAAGGTTAGCAGAGTTGATTATATTTGAGTTTGTCTCCGATTAGTTGAGCCCGAATTAACATCTCGTCTATCTTATAGACGTGACTAGTAAAATAACTTTTGAACGTAATTTATTTATATAAAACTTATATCATCAGCAGCCTGCGGCAGTCCACTGCTGGACATAGGCCTCCCCCATGGAGCGCCACCTAGCTCGATCTTCGGCTACACGCATCCAGTTTCTGCCAGCCGCCCTGCGCAGATCGTCGCACCATCTAGCCGGGGGACGTCCCACACTACGTTTACCGAGACGCGGTCTCCACTCCAGCACTCGTCTGCTCCAACGGTCGTCGGATCTCCAACAGACGTGACCAGCCCATTGCCACTTAAGTTTGCTAATTCGAAAGGCTATGTCGGTGACTTTAGTTCTCTGGCGGATTTGTTCATTCCGAAACATATCTACCAGAGAAACTCCGAGCATAGCTCTCTCCATAGCTCTCTGAGCGACTCTGAGCTTATGAAGCAGACGGACTGTCAGCGTCCACTTTTCGGCGCCGTAGGAGAGTACGGGTAGGACACACTGGTCGAAGACTTTCGTCTTCAGGCTCTGAGGTATGGGCGACGAGAAGACCGGACGGAGTTTCCTAAATGCTGCCCAGCCTAACTGAATCCTTCTATCGGCTTCTTTCTCGAAGTTGTCTCCACCCAATTGCAAGACTTGCCCGAGGTAGATATACTCATGGACAACTTCGAGAGTTTTACCACTGACGACGGTCGGTTGTGGATCCAGATGATCATTGACCATGACTTTAGTTCATGGTCAAACCGACTCGTCGAGAGGATTCATTTAGGCTGTTCAGCATCCCTTACAGTTCCTCTAGCGATTCTGCCAAGATCACGATATCATCGGCAAAACGCAGGTGTGAGATGTACTTACCGTTTACGTTTATGCCTCGTCCTTTCCAGTCTAGCGTCTTGAAAACGTCTTCCAGTGCATTAGTGAATCCTCCTCGAAACCCAGCCTGCTCTGGGGGTTGAAACCCGTCAAGTCTTCGTGCGAGTCGATTGGTGATGACTGTCGAAAACAACTTATAGACATGGCTCAGGAGCGAGATGGGCCTATAGTTGCTGAGTAGCGTCTTATCCCCTTTTTTGTGGAATAAGACGACTATGCTCCTGTTCCATGCCCGAGGAGTTCTCCCTGCACGACAGAATTGAATATTCTGCAGAGCTCTTTAAGCACGGGTCGACCTCCTGTTTTTAAGAGCTCCACAGTAATCCCGTCTTCGCCCGGGGCTTTTCCATTTTTAAGTTGTCCGAGGGCCAACTCCATCTCCTCGAGGGCATTATCTGGCAGCTCGTCGGTGTAGTGGCGGGAAAGCGTGGCTCTGGGATCATTGTAAACGGGTTCAGGTTGTGGTGCATTAGAAGCGTATAGTTTGCCGTAGAAGTCTTCGATCTCACCGAGAACCTCAGACTTCTACGTGAGTATTCTGCCATCCTGGGTTTTAAATTTTGTGAGGTGGCTTCTCCCAAGCTTTTGTGCAAATACTTTAGGGCCCTTGTGTCGCTCTATTGCTTCTTTAATGGCTTCAGCATTAGAGCGACGCATGTCCCGCCGCACGCATTTCCTGATAAGCTTGGTGAGTGCCACCTGTTCCCCATGTGTGGTCACTTCACGCCGCATGTCCATTAAATGTAGTGTCTCGTCTGAGAGCTTGGACTTTCGGCCCATACGCTTCCTTCCACAAAACCTGTTCCCTTCGTCCCTCAAGGTCTTCACCACGCTGTTGAGGTCCTCGTCTATATACTCGTATAAAACTTATATAATATATAACAAAAGAGTTGAGTGTCTATCGGAAAGACATTTTATCTCAGAATAAGCTACATTCAATTGCTACTTCTTTGTCTTTTATTCATATTAAACAAATGCTTACTTATATAATTGCCCACACATTGTTTATATATTATATTACCAAAACCTTTCATAGAAGAGTTAGGACAACTAGCAAGCGGGGAAACCAGGGGAATTGCAGCTACGTTACTTATATAAACTGAAATGAGATCACTCTGGAAGAGGGATGTAAAAGAAGTAATAAGAAGCTGATTCTTTTGCTATTTCAGTACGAAGCAATAACATGTACTAATCATGAGTCTTTCTTCTGCGTTAGCGTGGTACATTACCGGATAAGCCAGCTCATGATAAGGGTTAATATACAATTTAATTATATGTAAGTTTCCTATGAATTAAAGTGGAAAATGATCCAAATGTCCATCTACACTATATTCTCTATCGTTGACACTCATAACCTCACATTAGGTTTCCCTATATCATGAGTGCCAGAGCAAATACACAAATGATATGAACCAGATTCACAATTATACTTAAAGGGCAATAACATACAACGAGATTTACAATTATTACATTACAATATTTATTCCGTTGAATTTAATTTCTGAGAAATAAAATTCTCTTCCGTTGAACTAAAATTGGATCACTAAATTATATCGAAACAGGACAAGAAGAAACGATCCAAGGAATAAGATACACAATAGAGACTTCGTTATTTTTTCTCGAAGTGCTGAAAAAATCTCCCCGCAAAAACATAAATACCGTGCGTTTATTTATACGGATAGTAAACGTAGGAAATGAACCGTCGAAACCTCTCACCTTTTTTCAAACACATAATGGAAAATTATGTTTTCCATTATGTTTGAAAAAAGGTTAATAAACGTATTCATATGTATTCATTTGTGAAACTGATCCGAAATGCAAATATGGGACAAATATTCTTATTTCACGAAAATTTCAATTTATATTCTTTAAAAAAAAACACGATGATTAATAACCAATGTGTAATATATATTTTGATTTTACAATTTAATTATTTCCTTTTTTTAAAAAATATGATAACGCAAATATGGATTTTTTTTTCCGGCAATTTATTTTCTGTGTGTGTCATACATACTACAGGAAGACGGAGAACAAATAACAATCAAATATTATATTTAAAATAAAATTTTATAATTGATAGGATCAAGAATTTATATAATTACCTATATAATATTACCATAAAGTATTACAAATGACGTTGCTTTCTTTGGGGGCCTTTATAACTTCTTTGTAAGAATTCCATAGCAAATCAATTCGCAAATTGGGAACAAAGAGGATGTCTATGATTTTATCTCTAAAACTGCTTCTTAGTATCAAACAGCAAGCTATCCAAGGCCTCCTCAGGTAAGTTTGAGTCGCTATTGTAAAAAAAAAACCGTGTAATAAATATTTAAAATGTATCTAGTTTACTTTACATAACGAAGAAATAAAACCCATGAGCCCTCATTTTTCGATTGGTTTTCAAAAATATAATTATTTAAAAAATAATCATGTATATTATTACATGTAGTATTTCATAATTGAGACAGTCTACAGTACAATATGGCAAGTAATTATATTTTTTTCAATTTTATACTTAATAAAATACAATAATATAATTATTTTACCATTTAATTAACACAAATAAATATTTTAACATTTAATTAGAAAAGAACTCCACATTTAATTATTAAAATATGATGCAATAGTTAATTATAGCATCATTATAAATTCTATGACAAAATGTATATTAAATACAATATTTTTAATAAAATAAACCAAGTAATAGGTACTTATTATTAGCGTCTTTTGAAAAGAAATATATAATGAACATAATCATAATATTTGAAAGACTCTATATGTGAAATACTACATTGAAGATTTTTACATTAACAACCTATAAGTGTTATAAAGTTAACTAGCTAATAACTGTAAATAAATGTACAAAACTAGCTAATGATAAATCATATTTGATACCAGTATTTGCGATTAAGGCCCTCATTTCGAAAGCAATATATTTTCTGAAATTTTACTTACCAATCATTCTATCACGAAAACGACTTCAGAAAACCACCGATTTTATATTAGTTTTAAAGTTAGTTTCAAGTCTCGATTTGAATAAAACACTTACTTAATCTTTCATTATTCAAGTATTAATTGGTCTTCAGTTCCTAAAATAACTATACATTATTATATATGTGTGAAATAAACATGTTTATTGTTAATAAAATAATAAGTAAAAGATGAGGAGGAATTATTACTTCACACGTTGAAGGACCCGAAGCGACTGAAACGTATCTGAGTCAGCTTTTCCATATTTTTCATGATTCAGAGGGACTCAATTTGAGATAATTTTCATGCGTTTTACTGAATTTATTTTTTTAATGCCATCTATTCTGATACGCGGAAAATATCTTAAGTCACTAAAACTATTAATGCACTCTATATCAAATTAATAGAACTAGCTTGAAATTTGAGATAATGATAGTAGTTTAAGTTACATACTTCATTACTTTGCAATAGATGGCGCAGTAATAAAGTTTATTTCAATCTTGTCAGAAAATAAATATTATGTAGGAATTTCTTATTTCTCTCATGTACCTGTCCAGTAAAATAAATACCTTGAATTTAAATCATTTTGTTGTAGTTTAAGTTCCTATTTATGACAAAATAACATCTTATTCTAACTTGAAACCGCCAAAGTAGGAATTATACAATTGTAATAATAAATTTAAAAAAACAATCTATAACTAAAAAAATAAATAATTTAAAAAAAAATCAATTTGAAAAAACGTGTGCAGTTCAAACGTGATAGAAGTAAAACATTCAAAAAATTTAAACTTCGAGAAAATGAGAAGAATGCAGAGTATGTATGGATGCATATATATATATATCATATATATATATATATATATATATATATAATAAAGTTATGTACATACATAGTTCCGCCAAGTTTAGTTTTCTGAATGTTATATTATATATATTATAACAAAAGTTTAATAAAAGGAAACATTGTATAATGTAATCTATATCATTCTCTCACAGGCGTAAACCTGTGCTGAAGAAGTTTTCACTTTACAAACTACCGTTGACCTAACTAATTTATTTCAGTACACGGTGGAGTAGTTGTAAGTTTCTTGACTAATTAATTATGTTATAAAATATATATCTAGTTGCAATCTTTTAAAGTCCTACAAATGAAACCACGTGTCATTCTTTCGACATTTAATGACCAGTAAAACAACTCACACCTTTAATGTTATCGTTTATCCGTTGCAAGTCACGCAAAGCGAGATCATATTACAGCAAAAGTGCATACGAACGGTGAAATCAACTGGACTCATATCAGGTGGCGATAAGCGTAAGCCGAAGTGACGATCAGCTCATATTATTCTTATTTAAATACTAACATAAGAATTAAAGCTATTAACTAGATAAATAATGTTGTCTTTTTCATGGGATAGGAAAGCAAACGAGGAATTGTACCACCACAATCCTAATTAGATTGCAGATATCGACTTCATCATCATCAATAACCTAACTGCTTAAGGCAGTCCATTGGACATAGGTTTTTCCCAAGATGCGCTACAAGTTCGCGCTTCATGAGTGCAAAGATCGTCGCTCGTCGAGACGCGGTCTTCGTTCTAGCTTTTGTCTATTCCAATGGTTGTCAGTTTTCCAACATAACTCACCCATTACAACTTCATTCTAATTAGCGGAACAATGTACCTACTGTAAACGAAAAATTCAGTAAAAAGAAAACTTCATTGAATTTATTTATGCCGTAAAAAACACGTTTAGTATATTATTAAAAAAAGCTTTTTTAGTTTAATGTGAAAAATAATTTTAAACAGAAACAAAGTTTTTTTAACAAAAAGGTTATTTTCATATAGAGACAATTTAAAAATTATATCAACATACCAACATCGAGGGTTTATTTCTTTTTTTATGGAATAAGAAGACAAACGCCTGCTGCGTGTCACCTGATGGAGCAATCATCGCTGCCCATAGACATTCGCAGCGCCATAGGCAGTGCGGAAGCGTTACCGACCTTTAAGGAAAGTGATATTATGGGAGTGTGAGGGGAGGGTTTTGGGAACTCAGACCGCGTACCAAGCGCGGTAGCTAAGCTACCACTCAGACGTCGATTTTCTGCGGGAGGGTGGTACTTCCCCGGGCAAGCCGGCCCATTCATGTTACAGACAAATAACATTTTTCCATTTTGCTATTCTTCACAAAGTATTCGTCGGCAGCGTGGCTCTATCAATAATAATTTTAGAGACGATGTGAAATCTCAGACACTCAGCAAATTTCGAAATTCGAAAACATGATATCCAGACCAGGAGAGTAGGAGCCCTCTGAGAGAGAGTCCAGGTCGTGGGAAATAGTCCCCGATGCGGAATAAATGTCGATATTGGCTATATAATTAATGCTATTTTTAATAAATTTACAGGTTGAGATTTACAGACTGACAAATATTGTTAATTAAAACTATATAATTTTATTTTATATTTATTTGCTTGTTTTCAATTTAAAATTAAGTTAGCTGTGAATTCAATTCGAAATCAAGTTGGCGTAGTATTACTTGGAGGTATCGAAAGGATAAGGTTATGTAATTGTGAAAAAGCGGTACAGCTCGACGTGGTAATTTTTTTGCAGGCATTCGCATTAAAATTCACAGACAGTAGACTCGACTACGTGCAAATTATACCATTAATATCTACGCAAAGCGTGCACAGTACACGACTTAATTACCATTGCATTATCAAAGGATAAGAATAGCTACAACTCTTTTTTGACACTTGCAGGTGTTATAGCCCAGGGGTTCTCAACCTTTTTTACTCAGCGACGCACAACAATAAAAAAAAATTGCGACAACCTTACATGCTTACATGCAAAATTTTTGATCATCATCATCAGCAGCCTGCGGCAGTCCACTGCTGGACATAGGCCTCCCCCATGGAGCGCCACCTAGCCCGATCTTCGGCTACACGCATCCAGTTTCTGCCAGCCGCCCTGCGCAGATTGTCGCACCATCTAGCCGGGGAGCGTCCCACACTACGTTTACCGAGACGCATAAATTTTTGATAGTTGATGTGAAAGTAGGATAGACATATATTAAATTATACATCATTGATCTATTAAACGTGCTTTTACTGCGTAAGTACATAACATACAAACATAAATTAATAAATAGATCCAAATATCGTATTTGTAAATTTCACAACACGCTTGACAGGGGCTCACGACACACCAATAGCGACGCATTGGTGTGTCGTGAGCTACACTACACGGCGGTTGAGAACCGCCGATGTAGCTACTAAAATATTGTAAAGGTGCATACCGATGATAGCGGCGGACAGTAAACACGTATATTTAAAATTAAACACCAGTCATTTGCATTGTACTCAATTGCCATGCACATTTTTATATCGTACTAGCTGACCCGGCAAACTTCGTACCGCCTCAGAATCAATAAATAAAAAAGCTGAACAATAATTGAAGAATGTTTTAACTTACGTACGTACGTAAACGTAAAAAACGTGGTCAAAACTTAACAGAAACAAAAATAAATCGTAATCAATAAAGAAAATAAAATTCAATGAAAATTGAATTAATGAAAAAAAGACGGGAAATGAATAAAGTATGAGATTTGGAATAGTTACATTAAAATTCTCATATGGAGTTGCCAAAGCATAAAATAAATTAATAAATCAATTTTGCATTTTTGCAATTTGCAGTTTTATTCTTATAAAACTGCAATATTTTTCACTCTGTCATGGTCTCATGGTGTGAAATTAGGGTATAAGTCGGCGATTACTGTTGGATTTGGAATGCATCTTATGAATGATCCCGAATTAATTTCGGCTTTTATACGCAAAATCGATATGGGCAACAAAGACAGTAAACAACGAACAAATAATCTAGCAATAATTTTAAAATAGATTTGCCACTATGCTTGCAACAATATCAACAAACAAATGAAATTGCCAACAGACTGGACACCCAGTGCACTATCTTCAACCATTCGTTCAATCCTGCTCACATCGTGCCTGTGGACGACGAAGGCACGCGATAGAAATTAATACCACCAGCGGACGAACCACTGGCACCCGTGTCACTTGATGAAGTTAAAACATCTTAAAGAACTGTAAAAGCCGCACGGCCCCGGGCGCCGACGGTATTAGCATGCGGGTAGTCAAATCGTTGACCTTGCCGCTATTTACGGTTATATATGCACATTTTTCACAGGCTTCTCACGACCAGTTCGTTCCCGGACGCATGGAAAGGAGCCGACGTCATCGGCATCTGTAAACCAAATAAGCCCCGTGGTATACCAGTTAGTTGCAGACCGCTTAACTTCCTCAATACCCGGGGGAAAATTTACCATCATATAACATCATATAAGAATTCCTTAGGAATCGAACTTTCCGCTTCCGCGTCGAAGGAAAGGTTGGTTCTTACCCCCCTACAGGTTAGGGCCTAAGGGACTAATAGGGACTATAGTTACTCAGGTCAAAATTAAAATCACACATTTTTGTACCTTCGACTCGGTGTCGAGCTTTCGGAATCTGCGATTTGCGCAGATTCCCAAATATAGTTTACTTGTATAGGTACCAGCATTACCATCTTCGAATCAAACAAATGAAATGGCAAAACAATTCTTAAAATACAGCTTAATATTCAAAGTAGATATTTATATGGATTTTAAATGATACTAAATAATTTATTTTTTTATAAATTAGAATTATTATAATTGTTTTTACATTATTTGACAACAGATGGCGCCACAAGACAAAATTAAGTTTTTTCTATTGAATAAAATAATTATATTACTTGTAATATGGCGACATGTACATAGGTAGGTTTATGAGTCGGGGAAAGGATGCTTACCTTTTACTTATTTCACCTGACAAAGAAAAATGAAAGGTATATTTAAATTTTACATTACATGTATGCTACTCAAGAAATATAGCTTAAAAATATTATTCCTGTTATTTATAACCATATTCAATTTCTATTTATGCTTTTGTAAATTAATTAAAGTTACAAAAGCATAAATAGAAATAGAATATGGTTTCACTGCCATTATAATGCACAATTCTAAAATATACTATAGCACAATACTATAATATTTACTAGTTAAGCATAATCAGAGCATAGCGCTTGTTTTTAGCTAAATGCTGCCGCCCAAATCTGAAGCCTTTTTTACTTACAGTGGTAGTTGCTATTACAAAGAAAACACAAAATTGTTAATTTAATAATCTAAATTAAAAAATTGAGAGAAGAGATTTTCTCAAGTAAATTATTTATTACATTACAAATCTAAATAATTTTTAAATGCAAAAAATAATGATCATGTTAATTTTTATATTTAAGATTTATTTACTATAGTTACTTAGGTCCAACCTATTTATTATGTTTACAGTGTTTTTTTTATACTTTTAAAATGAAAAAAAAAATACATATTAAAAGATAAGTTTGTAAGCGTTTTTAGATAATATATAAATTAAAAAATAATTTCTGAATAAAATATTTGCAATTTATTTATATATTATTGATAGCATTTCAATAAATTAATATATGCATCTATATCTCACCTTGGTTATTTTAGTCAGTTCCCTTTTTCTAGGTGTAACAGTTCCAACACGACATGTATCATTGTATCTATATGTAAGTGGAGCACAAGTTACCGGCTACAAGCCTCGATCAAGCACCGCCTACAAAGTGCAACAAGTGGTTAGTCTGAACAAATAAATGAATATCTACAAATTACATATAAAACCAACATCGTAGCGATTCGTTTGACAATTTTCTTCCACAAACAGTCCAGCTTTGGATCGATCTATCACCTGCAATGTTCTCGAAAAGAAATGACATTGTGGTATTAAGAATTATGACATTGTGGTATATAAAAATACGACATTAACTAACTCATTATCATCATATGGTCTATGTCCCCGAGGTGGGGTAGAGGGCGTCTACAATGCTTCTCCATTGAGATCGGTCTTGAACGACGCGCTTCACTTCAGGCCACGTCAACACGATGGATTTCATCTCGGCCGCTACGGAGCGCTTCCAGGTGTGTTTGGGTCGGCCTCGCTTCCTTTTCCATTGAGGAGTCCATTCCAGCGCCTATCTGGGAATGTGATCAGAGTTCCTTCGGAGAGTATGGCCTTACCAACTCCACTTGCGGCGCAAGATTTAAAGTCCAATTGACGTTAACTAACTAGGGATGGCTGGTGAGAATTGTGGAGGAAGCCAATACCGACACCGAGTTGTAGGGCCAAAGGAAGAAGAAGAAGAAAGGAACGTATATATACGTAAACAGTGCTCTTAATCCTGCAGACGTTCACGGCTGGCAAAGGATATTGGCCATAAGGTGATTTTCTTACTCGTTTATCCATCGCTTCCATTAAAAAAAATTTTTCGTTACTTTTTTAATAAATAATAGCCCTTTTAGTAGTTCGTTCAAGTCGACTCATTATCACATTAGTATTACATAACAGCTTTTATCATTTACGACCTGATGTAATTACACCGGGCAAATTCGCATAGAAATCACAGATAACGGCAAATCTCACTCATGTGAGTGATAATTAGGCATTAAGATATGAATCGCTGAACGTAATTCGCTTTTGTTTTACATTCATCAATTTAAATTTTGAAGTAGGTATTTAATATTTGAATTAATTTTCATCGATATATTTTCACACAGATTTCACTTTTTTTATTCTAACCAAAGCAAGATTAATGGAGTCAGGCGTTACTTTGCGGAAATCCATTACTATGTGGACAGACTTACTTAGCTAAGATCTACGACAAGCAACAAAACAGAAAAATAATAAGGTGTGTTTTCTACAGGAAGAAGTGGATTTACGGGGAACTTAACCTAAATCTTACCGAAAAAACGACCGTCAGCAACTATCCATCTCCCAATCACTATCAACAATACCAAACACACACTACCACTTTTCCACATTGCACATGACACGTGTTTCGCCTTAACACGAGGCATCATCATGTGTAGTACAATCTACGAAAGACACCCGTTAAGTGATTTCATTGTTTTTCTTATTTTTTATAATAATAAATAATGCTTATATATATATATATATATATATATATATATATATATATATATATATATATATATATATATATATATATATATATATATATATATATATATATATATATATATATATATATATATATATATATATATATATATATATACAAATTTTATTAACTGTGACCTGTTCTGTAGGTTGATTTCTGCGAATTGGTAAAAAAGTTGGAAAATCTTAGTGTTAATTGGAATAAATTTATTTTATTTTGTCATGTACTAGGAACGCTACCAAGACGCATCCTCATATTATAGTGTAGTTCACTTAGCAACTTGTTAGTGCTCAAATTTTTCTTTTTGTTCATCGTACCTAGAACTTTACCACAACTTGCAAAGTTTATTTAAACTTTTAGACTTGAATTTTCTTAGAAACCACATAAAATTCTTAATTAATTAGCAAAGCCACCCACGATCGTTTCCGAAACTTACAAAGGATTTCTTACAAATTACAAACCTTATAAAAACATATTGAAACAATATGGGTTTTGCGATTGTTTATACAAACTTCTACAAATAGAATAATAAATTATGTTACAGCACGATTATTTATAAGTTTTTACAAGTAATAAAATTATTAAGTATTGATTTAGTAAGTAATTAAAGAAATAAGTTGTACGTCCGCATTTAATTTCTCTTAAAATCGTACCGAAAATTAAATTGCAGTAGTGAAAATTCAGAAAAAGATGTGAATTCTTTTCTTCGATATAAAAGAGTACATTTCACTTGAGAAACGTCAATCCACCAAGTACAATAGAACAAATAAGTTTTTACCACTATTTAATAATGAGTTTCCTCTGACCAGAGAAGAAACCATGAGACAAACTAAGGTATCCTCTTATTTGACTTCTTATGAATTAATCATTAAATATAATCTCATATACAACTTAAACATATGGTCTCAATTTGAATCCGCTTATTCTATCGATCGCGCCAAAACATCATAGTCGAAAGACTGAAAAGGGTCAATGTAATTAAAACCATTTATTATATTTTTTAAAATTTATTCACGTAAATATTTTTACAATTTTTTTATGGGATAGGAAGGCAAACGAGCAGTCGTGTCACCTGATGGAAAACAATCAACGCCGCCCATAGACATCCGCATGGCCATAGGCAATGCGAAAGCGTTGCCGACCTTTAAAGAAAGTGTCATTATGGGAGAGGGAATTGGTGGGGGTAGAGGGAGGGGGAAGTTGTTGGGCCTCCGAAACTCGGCCGCTCAACGTACGAAGCGCGGTAGCTAAGCTACCACTCAGAGGCCGGTTTTTTGCGGGAGTGTGGTACGTCCCCGGGCGAGCCGGCCCATTCATGCTACAGACAAATATTATGCCATTCTTGACAAAGTATTCGTCTGCAGAGTGGGACTACCACTATAAAAATACAATATTATAACTAAAATATTTGTATAAATAAGTACTACATTAAATAACTTCAAATAAGACGTTGCAAGAACAAAGGAACATGACAACGGAATAATGCGATGCGTTCCGGTGTCAGGTAAAATGCTGACTCCAAGGCGAGGGTCGGTTTCATTGCAATGAATTCGCGTAGTCATCTTCTCATGTTCCTAGAGCCGGGTGCATTAATTAATGTAATTACATTGTATTATTTAACCATATTTTATTATGTCAACTTTGATCTTATAATTATTTCACAGATATGAGAATCCGAGAAGATCAAAAAATTATCGAAGGTGGATTCATCTCGTACGATACTCATGAAATGAAATGAGGTGGCACCAATATTTACATATATGTAATATACGTTTAATAACTATTTCTTAAGAAATTGTTCGAAAAGTTTTGTTACTTGAATTTTTTTTATGGGATAGGAGGGCAAACGAGCAAGCGAGTCGCCTGATGGAAAGCAATCAACGCTGCCCATAGACAACCGCTACGCCGCAGGAGTCGCGGAAGCGGTGCTGGCCTTTTAGGTATGTGTAGACTTGTTTTTTGAAGCTTCCAATGTCGTATCGGTTCAGAAAAACTGCCGAATATAGCTGGTTCCACAGAGTGTGTGTGGAAAGAGTGGTGCGTGGAAAGAAGTTTCGGAGAAGCGCACCGTAGTAGATCGCCACTCATCTAGATCCAGATCCAGAAGAAACTTTTCTTTACGGCGAGTTGTGCGGTTGTGGAATTCGGCGGTGGGAATTCCTCGTAGCACTCTCCATGATAAAAGCGTTAAAAAATGCTGAGAGATGAGACATCTCTCCGCAGCGCTAGAGATTCAAGCCGATCGGTGAGATCTTGGTCATCGACGATTCGGATCGAACGACTGTGTAAGCGGTCAAGTGGAAGAAGTTGATACTTATTGTCAATAAACTATGTCCTAAAACGAATTTTTATGTTTAAAATATACTTTGGACTTAAAATAAAATTGTGAACGCTTGACTAAGAATCAGGTACTATAATCACTGAACCCAGTGTTCAGTTCGAAAACTTTTTTTATGGGATAGGAAGGCAAACGAGCAGGCGTGTCGCCTGATGGAAAGCAATCAATGTCGCCCATAAACATCCGCAGCGCCATAGGCAGTGCGGAAGCGTTGCCGACCATTAAGGAAAGTGTTATTATGGGAGGAGTAGGGAGGGAGGAGGGAAGGGGTTGGCCTCCGGAACTCAGCCGCTCACCGTACGAAGCGCGATAGCTAAGCTACCACTCAGACGCCGATTTTCTTCGGGAGTGTGGTACTTCCCCGGGCGAGCCGGCCATTCATACTATAGACAAATATTAATGCCATTTTTAACAAAGTATTCGTGTGCAGCGTGACTAAAATTGATAAGGCGAGCATTTGGTAATAATACATTTTAATCTCTCTTTATAAATAAAATCCAGAGAAAGATAACACAATCATTTGATAATTTATGATTTTTAATGAATTAAGTTACGTATAAAACGTTACGTTAGATAATCAATTTTAAATTCAATCAAAAATAACTGCATAGAAACACTATATCCGTATACTATAATAAAAATCTAGGGCGGACCCGCCTTAGTACAGCCGACCCGTAGGCGTACGAAATTCCTTTCACGGGTGTTGTCGAATTAAATCCATGCCACTAAAAATATTTGTTATTTCTTTCTCATAATTTATTTATTCTCAGCCCATATATGTATCACATTACTGTGCACGGACCCATTTCTGGAAGGGATATTAATACACTACGCTTTTTCGTTCCAAAGCGTATTGGCGGTACATCTAGACCTAAATAAATAATAGCTCACATAATTCATGGAGTCAGGCTTTGCGAAAATCTATTACAAAGATGGCCAGTCAAACTTACTTTGCTAAGATCTGCGAACACAAATCAGAAAAATAATATTGTGTATAAGAAGTGTATAGTTATAGGTCTACTTTTTACCGAGAAATGGCCGTCCGTTGAAGATACACAAGGTCAAAGATACACTATCATCCACTGATGATGATGAGTCCACTCCTCGTGTCGAGTCGAAAGGCGTTGTGTTTATAGTGAAAAATGGTAGTGTGTGTGTGTGTGACGTTGTCTACTTTGGTGGTCAACCATAGCGATAAATTATAGGTTTATATTTATTTATCCCCATAAAGAAACTGAACCTGCGATTATTAACTCTGAAAGCTGTAACTTTGTCATTTAGCCAATTACATAAGTCTTTCGTATATCATATAAAAGGTGACGATACGTCCCATTTTGAACGGGACTGTTACTTTTTTCGGCCACTTGTTCTGCTGTTCTCAAACAAAAACCCGGACGCCAAAAAGTCCCGTTTTCCGAAACCGCGCGAAAATTTAGAATTATCACGTCAAACACTAGCGATATAACTACAAAAAATATGTTGCATATAATTTAATAATAATTACTGTCACAGAAACTTTGATTTATTTTTATTTTTCAGTAGTTTTTATAATAAAAATAATTATAATTAATGCGAAGACTAATTGTATTGTTGCAATCGTTCAAAATAAAGAACATTAAAAAGTTGTTTTTTTTTCTCATTACCTTGCGAACTGACACATATGACCCACTAGCTTCTTCCAGCGGCTTCATCCTAGTGGAATTCAATTTATTGCGCGAAAACAATAGTTTGTCCTGCAAAAGCTATTTTTTCAGAATAAAAAGTGCCCTATGTTTGACCTCGGATCTTCAACTGATCTCCATGCCAAATTTCATCAAAATTGGTTTAGCAGTGAAAGCGTAACAGACAGATAGACAGACTTTCGATGTTATAATATCAATATGTATAGGAGTCCCGTTTGGAGTTTAAATAATGGTCAGTTTAATTATACATAATCGAACTCCATCGTCGATACAACACGGACATGACTATGAGTAGAAGCAATCCATTCATTGACATAGAATACTGATAGCGCTAACTTGACCAGTTCTACAACAGTAGCCAGGTAATTATAGGAAGAAGCGGCCGGCGCTACGTAAGTGACAAATAGGCATGTCCGTGCATCGTAGGCTACACGCTGCTCCACGTGCGAGTGCAATCCGATTTCAAGGTCGCGCGATGGGGGCCTTATATTACGCGACGATAAACCGTGAAAAGTATTTTGTACTAAAACGAGCGGAGGCGATCCGAGCGTTGGCGAGTGTGTACGAGATGGCTACCGCGAGCGGTCACACGACGCCACTTCTCTATCAGCGTTTCCCCCCTCCCACCTCGCCGCCGCATACCCTCGCGGAATTCGCACGGCGGCCGCTTCGCCTCGCGACGTTGTTCAGTTCAGTGTACGTGCGACCGTTCGCGGCCGAGGACGAATTACTGCTCTACGAGCACTCCACTTATTACGCAGTAGCCAGCTACGACCGCGTGGACGTATTCCGCCAGTGTTTGCCGCGCATTAGGACCGATAACGCCAGCCGACCCCCCCGCGGGCGCCAGTGATAACTGTTATCAGTGCCGAAAAGTTCAGTGCGAGGCGAACTCGAGTATTGTGTGATCAGGGACGACGGTGACCATCAGTAGGCGAGTGATACGTTGTATCGAGAGCCACGTTACAAGGTTATCGCGCCTCTAGCCCGCTAGTGATGAATTGGAAAATCGGCGCGTAGTCGCTCACGTGGTTTGCGCCCCGCCCCCGCCCCCGCCTCTTCCGCGCTTATATTTAGCGAAAATCGCCTCTCGGGAGCGGTACGAGGGACAGACACGCTCCGCGCACATCTCTGTTTATGAACGTTAGCGGGACGCCACATGTTATTGGCTTCGTGTAACAGAGCCGATAAGGAGGAGTTAGATAACCTCTGCGGACCGCGGCCGACTGCGACGTTCTGGAAATAGAAAGAAGTCCGAGTCGGAGAGCCGCACGAGTGCGCTGTGATGGTAACGGGTGAAGTAGGCGAGCGTCGGTGAGCGCGCGATCCGACACACCCACCGAAAAATTCCATTGCTCACCGCCATCACAGCGACGATGTCGATACAGGGGGGTGGAGGTTTCAATAGCCCGTGGTCCTCGCAAACGGGACTGTCGGAGATCGAAGGTGCGATGGGAGAGCTGGAGACACTCGGTGAACTGACCGAAGTTGGGTTTGAGCCGCAAACCCGTGCGCGATCTAACACGTGGCCTCTTCCCAGGCCGGAGAACTATGTGGAGCCGACCGACGACTCTGGGTCCAAGAAGAATTCCAATCAGAATTTAACTGGTAAATATCATTGTTCACGACTCGCAAACGGGTTATGGGTTTTTTTTATAAACATCATTAATTTAAGCTGATTCATGAATGATCGAGTAGGAGTCCAGATAGTACTCCTCGGCCAATGCAAAACAACGTCAAAAATGCTTCTTTATAAACAGATACAAAAAAGAAAATAAACATTGCGTCTCGGTTGTTAGTCCTTTATTTTTTTCATTGCCGGTGTTAATATAGTAGACAAGATGCGCAGAAAATCGTGTTAGCGAAACCACATTTTCGATTTAATTAACTAACGAGCTATTTACCGACATTGTCGGCGTGTGTGATTTCAATGCTTTTACAATTTTTTGTGGAAATTTGTCCGACACAAAATGTAATCTTAAACTTAAACTAATAGTTTTAAGGACATCTAACTTTTAGTAAAAGTCTCGACAAAATTGGTTAATCATTTGCGAGATTAGCTTAGTTAGTGCTTAAAAATGCCATTTTATTATTATATTTTATTTATATGCAAATAGTATTCAAAAAAAATCTAACAATACATTATTTACAATTTGTACAGGATGCACAAAATAACAAAAAGCATTTAGAATAACATTTTTTAATTTGGTTTATAATAATAAAGATTTTCCAGACATATTCGGACACGATTAAATTTGAATAGGTTTTTAGTTCTTTTTATCAGAAAAATACATAGAGTAATAAAGTAAATACGCCGTATACCCACCCGTCATTACAATTTTATCTTCGACAACTTCATGTAAATAAAAAAAATTGACTTTATAATTTTTCTCAACACCTTATTTACCCAAGAATATTTCGAACTTATTTTAATTTTATTTAATTGTTGAAACCGCAACAGCTCAGTTGGCTGCACTTTCGATTTGATGCAAGGGAAACAAGTTCGAGTCCTCGTACTTACCCTTGAAATTGTCGTTTATATTTATGTAATATCTACAAAACAACTTCATACCGTAGAATATGTTGAAGATGTATGGAGGTTGTTAATCCACGTCAATCGTTTTAAAACGTTTTCTTGATAATGAGAATAGGCTTGTGTGGTTCCCGGGATTTCTTACACTTTTGGACTATCGATGGGAGTAAATAGAAGCAGCATCTAACTGAGTAAAAGAACTCAATCTATGTCTGTATTGACGATGATAATGTAAATAAGTTATTGCGTGGATATTATTCAAGTTATTATTTTAATGAACGGTATTTGGGGGCATTTAACCTATGTATGTTGGTATGCTTGTTATATTATGAAATAATTTTTAAAATTTAAACTCTCCCCTTTAAAAATATATTTATACAATTTGAGAGTTAATATTTAAGAAATTATAACTGTAGACGAATACCAAGTAACCGTGTGTGTTACTTAACAATGTAGGTAACTCGAAACACGAGCAGCGAAGTCATATCTTATGCATTCGCATAAATAAAGAAGGTACACTCGTCTCTGTATAACAATTTGAATTCAGCGTTAGTTTGTTGAAATGTACCTCCGTTATTACAAAGCTTATTCAATACATAGGTGTAGTGATTGGTTTACTGTTACCCGCGGCAGTCCACTGCTGGACATAGGCCTCAACCAAGACCTGTCACCTAGCCTAGCCCGATCCTCGGTTTTACACTTCCAGTTTCTGCCATCCAGTTTCTGTCATCTAGTTTATAACACTTCTATAATACCTATGGTGTTGCAGATACCTATAGACGGCGTTGGTTGCTTAATGAAATATATTTGATATTTAATAAAATATTATGTAAAATTCAGTTTAAAAATATATTTATTTGACTTTATTTAAGATATTGTCTAATTGTTAAAAACAAACGTTTTTTTTCAATGTCTTTTAACATATGAAGTATGTAGGTTGATAATAAAATAATTAGTTTCTGATTAGCTGTTATATGCTTGGAGAAAGTTCTAAAACACAATTTAAGCAAAGATTTAGTCAATCAGAACTGGCATTTTGATATTTCAATTTTGTGTCAATATTTTCATATCATCGTTTCTTATTTTAATGACAGTATAAATAGAGCCACTTTCAAAATGTGCCAATATAAACACAAATTAAAAAGACATACATATATCTAAACTCAGAATAAAATAGATAGAGAGATATATTTTTTACTGTACACCATAAAACAAAGTTATACAAATATCGACTGTAATATTTATATTTAATACAAATGGCGGATTTATCGCTAATAGCGATTTCTTCCAGACCACCGTAGGATGGACAAAGTGTTAAAAAGATAATTTGATGTAGGTTAGTTATCACTAATGACGATAATGTATTCATTATCGTCAGGATGATAGAAAAAAAATGATTAATAAACAAAGTTAATAGCCATAAGTATAATTGAATGTGATTTAACTGTAAATAATAAATGAATAAATAAAAAGATACATTTATCAAGTGATTTTTGACAAGCTTTTTGAAAATCAGGGGAGACTTCTCTTGTCTCATCTCAAGTGGCAACAAATTCCATAATCGAAGAGCCTGTATTTTGAAAAATTGGTCAAAGAATTTGTTATGATGAACAGGCATTTTTAATATTGAATTTTCCGATGTTCTTAAACACCTCGAATGTGAGTCATTCAGAAATACAAAGCGAGCCTTGAGATAAAAGGGGAAAGATGGATTAAATGAAATAGAGTAAAAAAGAGAGAGTATGTGAGCATTTCGACGAAGGCGAATGGGGAGCCATTTGGTCTTAGGGCAGAAATTCGAAACATGGTAAACTAACTAAATAATAATGGTAACATAACTTGCGTAAACTAAATATAAACCTTATACAAAATATTTGAAGACACTCAAGTTTTTCAAGTTGTCGTAAGATTAAGATAGTAGACTTCAGCATAATCGAGGACTGGAAGGAGAAGTGTTCCTGCTAGTCTTGGTTGCAGTGGGAAGTCAAGTTAAAGTCTTTTTAAGGACCATGCGGAAGCGGAAACCTATCAATTAACTTCTTTGAGTAGTGGAACGTATGGTGGTTATAAAGATTATTTCTATAAACGGTTGTTAACCCCCCACTGAAAAAACGAATGTAATATCTGGGTAACGCCGGGTACAAAAGCTGTATGAAGATAAAAATTCCCAGCATAATTTTATGCAACCTTCAAATTGTCGGACTGATGCTGTCAGTGTTAAAAATGAGATGACGGGGGCACACCACAAAACAGGTGTTGGTGCGCTAGACATTATTAAACTACCGAGTAACTGTTTATTTCATGTGTTGGGTTTCGGCTCAACAATTTAGTCACAGAAATAACAACATTAACGATTTCATAACGTGACTAGGTAAAATCTATAGATATAGATCCCTTTACACCCAAATTTTATTAAAATTTTGTTATTATTAGTTGAATATTCTTTTTTATTGATAGGAATTGAGTGTATTCCGCCATTTAGGCAAGAAATATAATATAATAGTTACTAAAACTACACAATTTGTTTATTTTTACAATTCAATTATGCATCTTAATCGATTTTTTATATGAATAAATATACAACTTCATGTTGTAAATATTATTAGAATCTCTAAATCTAATCTTTTTTCAAAGTCCATATTCTTATTAGCGAACGATTTTAAAAATTTATATCTAATTCTATTTAGCTGAGCTAATCTTAGAAACGGTGGAACAGATTGTGGACTGTGAACAGCACTTCGGACGATCTACCTCATTTACTTACGCTCATGATAATATTTATTTTTCGTAAAAGGTATATACTTCCTTTTTTATCTAAAATTCTCATTTTGAATGCTAATTTTAGATAAAAAGTTATTTTTGAATAGTTTCTTCGATTCTCATGCTTTATTCTCCTTTTTTTATGATAATCGTTAAGAGATTATTCCATAAAATTATTATATTAGATTTTTCTAAAACGGAAAGAAAAAAATATAAAAAATATAATAATACTTTTCTAATTCTAACTTCAAAACGAGCCTATTACTCAAAAGTAATCGTTACCTGTGGTTTTGTAGATATCTATGGCCATTGTTATTTTCGATAGAAACCATTCGATAGTCATGTTACCTTATAAGGTAACATGAATGTATGTCATGTTTTCTCGTTCCTTCCTATAATTTTAAAAGTAACCCATTTTCTTCATACCTTACTTTAAATGAGCATGCAAGCACTATTAATGGAGTCAGGCGTTACTTTGCGGAAATCCATCACCATGTGGACAGTCAAAAGTTTTACTTAGCTAAGATCCGCGACAAGCAAAATAATAACAGAAAATTAATAATCTGTGTTTTTTTGCTGGATGAAGTGGACTTATTTGGAACTTAGACCAACAACCGAAAATCGGCCATCAATTCTCCACTCACCAACCATTATACACAACACCAAACACACATTACCAGTTTTACGCCTTGTAAACGACACGTGTTTCGCCCCAACACGAGGCGAGGCATCTTCAGATATAGTATACGTAGAGTCTACTATATCTGAAGATACCTCGTGAGAAGACAACCGAAAAGTTCGGTTGTCTTCCGTAGAGTCTACTTATTATTATCAACCGTATTATTAATTTTCTGTTATTGTTTTGCTTGTCGCGGATCTTAGCTAAGTAAAACCTTTGACTGTCCATATGCAAGCACTGTTTATGACATCTTTATTTCCAATACATGTTGTACATTTTGATTGTCACATGGCGGTTACTACATGCCATTGCACTTTTAGAGGGACATTGCACTCACATTTTTAATGGAAGTGATAGGTAAACTAGCAAAAAGGAAGGAGGAAAAAAGAAAGAAATGGGAGTGTGAGAAGGAAAAGAAATGGGAAAAAATAATTGGATATCCGGATCCCTGTATTCGCCGTACGAAGTCCTTTAACACAGTAAAATACTGCAGCTTGAAGCCGATATTCTGTGTAGGGTTTAGTACATCATCGGTCCACCAGGTCCGTTCGTGCATGACTATTTAATTCACGACCAAATTGACTTAATAGACCCGGGTTCAATTCCCATATTGGGATATGAAGAATAAAAAGGTTTCTATTATTCTTTATATCCACAAACAATTACGGAGACTATTCATTAAATCATTACTTCAGTCACTCCTTTGCATCCGAGTCACTTGACGTTTTTATAAATCATATACAGGAAGATAATTTAGTTACCTATGTTCTGACGTTAATACAAATATTATATGTTAATGACATCATTATGTAATAATTGTTAATATATATAAATCGAAAACGATTTCCTTGTAATAACGACTACATTAGTAAAATCCAATAAGATGAATTTGTTCTTTAATTAATTGTTGTTGTATTCGCAGCCAATTAAAAGTTAGATAAAGGACCGACAATTATTAAAATGTGTGGTCCCTATAGGCTCATCCCGTTTCTTTCTATGTAAATATAATACCATTACATGGGTAGCAACGAGAATAAAAAGCAATATGTGATACCCAATCCGCCTGGCGAGTGTAGCGTATGCAGAATACGGAAATACCCCCATCCCTTAATTATGAGGAGAGCAAATGTCAATCAGTGAATTCTTTCGGCTGCGTTGTTGATGATTATGATTAATGTATTATTAAGATGATGAGAAATTCAGTGTGTGATGTTTTTTAACCGAGTTGAATGATGTCCTAAGCCGAATTAGGATGCCTAAAATATGCCACTGTCCCTGTGGAAAGTGGCAGATTTTAAGCAGCTCTAAATTGGGGGTAATCGCTCCGCAGAGCTTCAGCTCTAGTGATGGGGTTCAGCCCAGTGCCTCAGTCCTACACATTTTAAACTGGGCGTGCGATAGACGATTCTCTTTGCTGTACTATTTTTGTGTCCACGATTATTAATAATTAAAAATAACATTAAAGTTTTGTTTCCAATGGGATAATAGGAAACGCTGAATACGTGTTATTGTGAAAATTGACAATAATAATATTAAGAGATATGTTGATGATGATAATGATGACCATTATCATCATCAACAGCCTGCGGCAGTCAAGTGCTGCCTAAAAAGCGCCACCTAGTCCAATCTTCGGTTCACGCACCCAGTCTCTGCAAGCATCTCTGCGCAGATCGTCTCACCATCTAGCTAGGGGGCGTTCCACACTACTTTAAAATAAAAAAGATATATTTTAATCTTAAATTAAAATAAAATTATAGGAAAAATAAATCTAAACATATTGGGAAAGTTTTGAAAATTCTTAACTTATGTCATATTTTTATTATGCCTAAAGACATTTCGCAGAGTCCATACAAACTCAATATACCTACTTGCAAGTGAGTTAGATCCATTGAACTTTTTATTGAATATTGTACTATGACGTAACTGCAGTTTAATTTCACAAATTTTCTGCACGTATAATTAAACGTGCTTATAAAATTATATACATTTAATAACGTATTTTGTGGAATACGAATATATTTTTTAATTATATAAGGTATCATTCCTCGTCTTCCGTTGCGGTAGTATCATATCCGATAGGGATATGATCATGTGTAAATCTATCTTTTCTTTCCTCTGCCTTTTCCTTTCTTCTCTATCTTTTTCCCTCTCTCCGCCAATCCACGGTCTGCCGTACTAAAGGATGCGTGGTTAGGGGCGAGCTTAATTGTACGCTTGCCGACCGTTCCGGGTACTATAATGCCTTATAATGCGGGCATCTCAGCATACGGGGCTCTGTTAGGGCTGACCTCCATCCTCCCTTGCGGCTCGTGGGATCCACTATGAAGAATCTTATTATACCTAATTCGTTAAAAATGACGGCGACTTGGTTCGCCACCTGTCACGTCCTAATTCCTACAAGGGCGAAAAGCGACGAACGGAGAGCTGTTTCGCTACGATGAATGTGAGAGGAATAATGGATGAAAAGATGGCCGTGTGTGAAGGAAGCAAAGATGGTGTGTCGGGGTCGTAGCGGATGGAGATCTATGGTCTCCTCCTAACCCTACAAGGAGACAGGCGTGACTATATGTATATATGTATGTATGTATATAAGGGTATTTTTGCTCAAATATCATTCACTGATTTTTATGCACATTTACACTAAGTTTGTGATAAAGTTTTACTTTTGTGAACTCAGTCTAATATAACTAATTATGTAATGCTTTGATCAGTATGACTTGATTAAGTCGTAAAATTGTAATAAAATTAACCTATGCGTTTAACTCGACTCTAAACGTCAATAGCAAGATTTATAATAGAAGTGATAAATTTACCTAGATATATCCTGACTTCACTTAACATTTCAGGATACTGGTTTTAATATTTTACTTGATATAGGCATAATCACATACATAACTAGTAATACGAAAAATGGTTTCAATGGATACATGTTGTCAAAGTTTAGGCCTGTCGGCGCGCATTAGCTTCTTCCTCTTTATCGTATATAACGTCGGGCTATTCGTATTGTCGATGACCAAGGTGCTACTGAACTGCTAGATTTTTTAGAACTGCGGAGGGATATCTCGTCTCTTAGCATCTTCTATCGATATTACAATGGGGCGTACTCCGAGGAATTGTTCAGAATAATCCCGGCCGTTGAATTCCACTACCGTTTAACTCAACCGTACAAAATTTCATCCCCACTATCTGGATGATTGGCGATTCAGTGCGTTTTTCCAGAAACTTTTTTCCGCGCTTCGATACGACATTGGAACCTTCAATAGCAAGCCTACACTTTCCTTAAAAGCCGGCAACGCTTCTGCAATGCCTATGGCACTGGGGATGTCGGGACGACGTTAATTGCTTTTCCATCGGGTGACACGCCTGCTCGCTCGTTTGCCTTCCTATCCCATAAAAAAAAATAGGGGAGGCCTTTGTCCAGTAGTGGACTGCCACAGTCTGATAATTTTGAATATCAATATCATGGGAAATATAACCTCATTCAACAAAAAGATTCAATAAATAATTATTTTAATTTTTGCTTTAACATAATATGTACCTAAATAACAGGAGAAGAAGGTAAATAAGTTTACTATATTATATTTGAGTCGCGATTACTGTAATGACGTAAGCACACCAGGCGTATTTTTGGTCAAATACTCAACCCGTGACGTAAACAAACACGCGATCTGCGTGTGACACAGTATAGTTGAGTGTTGTAGTCGTAGTGTTTACCAACAAACGTGCGTACTGTCGTTCCATACGCGCGTATCTATAGGTTTGTTACGACATAAATGGTACAGTTGCGAAGTATTTTTTTAAGGCATGAAATGGGGAGGTTTCGTGCTCAGCAATGAGACATGTAGGTATATGGGTATAAAAAATGGGAATAAATATTTGTAAGCATTACTGATATCTATTCCGATTCTGTATGTCAATAAACACTTTCACCATAAAAGGAATCCAGTGAAGGTCTGGGAGTACTAAGTTTTTTTTTCTATATCTAATTGGAAGTTCTTCATAATTCTTGGAACGTTGTCGTATTCGAGACGAAAAATTTCGCAATAATTCGCCGTAGTAAATCGACGTAGTCAAGTTGAAAATTTCTTTCTAAATGTCGCATTTTAACTTTGAAATCTTTCATTTGTTCAATTTTTGTTTCATTCGTTCTGGGAATAATCAATGCATAGTGTCTTATAAGAAAACTTTCATCTGTATCGTCTGATTCTCGGATAGATTAGACATTTATTCTGATTCTCGGAATGTGTTGTTTTCATTTTACTATTTTGTGCTTGAGTACTTACTTTAAAAACATTCGCTGGGTAGTTCCCGTCATAGAATAGAGCCACCTCATTCGTTCTCGTAGATGTTGAATGAGGTTTCAAGCAAATATCAGAAAATGTGCAACAGATTTTATGTGTGTTAAAAAATCAAGCTGCGTGCCCCAAATCGCCGGCCAAACGTGGGGATTCCGGCATTACCCCCTTAATTTTGATAGATGTTTACATATGTCCAGGTGTAGAATTTTTCGCTTGTAATGATGATGTTGTTGAATAACTATAATGCTTAAATAAATACATATCGTTTCGCTTATGTATTTTTTAAGAAATGCCAGGCCAAAAGTATCCTTAACCGGCGAGCTTGCATCAACATAGTTATTCAGAAAAAGAAAAAAATAGACATACATACATATGATCACGCCTGTTTCCTGTATGGATAGGCAAAGACCATCAGCAACGATTCCGGCACACTGTCTTTGCTTCGCCCGGAGAAGACATGTTTAACTTTGAGATATATTTAAAAAAGGTTTTTAAATTATTATTTGTTACAGGTGCACCACCACTACCGACTTCTGTGGTGGGTACAAAGAAGAACTCATCCCGCCGCAATGCGTGGGGTAACCTCTCATACGCTGATCTCATTACTCAAGCCATTACCTCAGCTCAGGATAACAGGCTCACCCTGTCACAGATCTACGAGTGGATGGTTCAGAATGTGCCATACTTTAAGGATAAGGGGGACAGTAATTCGTCTGCTGGATGGAAGGTAAGATTATATTTTTTATCTATGGATTATATTTCTATTATATTTAGAAATATATTTCTGTATTTTTGACGGTTTTGTTGACTTTTATAACAATGAAGTTATAATTAAAAAAACAGAAAGCAGTTAACGAAACATGTGTTTGGATATTATTTTTAAAACTATGTTGTTTTATAATGTAATATTTATGAAAATGTGTTGAACTAAGAATTCTCCCAGAATTACTTTATGCTGTCAAATATATTTACTTAATTAATGTTATGAAATTTATAATATATTTACATTATAATTTATAATGTTTAGAAATTTAATTTTTAATAGTTATTGTAACATGTGGTTTCAGTGTAACTTGTTTGGGTAAATACGCATGATTGCTGTGTATATTGTAAACTTTATTTTATTTTTAAATGTTATCGTGACTCTGTATTTTCTTCGAATCTACTTTTAGAAACCTATCCTAGAGAGGTTTCTAAAAGTTTTCAATGATATTCGATTAAATATTGTAGAAAATTGTGATAAGTTATACATAAGTGCTACAAATAGAGAAGAAAAGCGCTAAATAATTAGAATATTCCAATAATAGATGATTGGTTTAAATCGGTAACTGATAAAATCATTAGTTTATGAAAATAAAAGCACCGCTTTTAATTCGCACCATAAGTCCTAAAATTTAAATCCCATACAATAAATAAAATAATAAGTATTTTTTCAATAATTTACCGTATGTGTTGGTGCAATAAAACGCCGAAGGCTGTGCAATAAATTACGTCAAAGTCAGACTGAAATTGTTTTAATCATTTTTAGTATCGTAGTGTTCAGACAAAAAAGAAACCAGGTTCGACCCCTTTTTTAAGGCAATAAAACGAGCAAGTTGATTGTATCCTCTGTCACAGACACACCTGGATACTTGAAACACCATGGAAATTGCTGACGTATTTTATCAGCATCTTTAATTGTTGTCTGTTATTGATTTGCTTTTTAACACAACAGTAATAAATTACGACTCACATATCGCAATGACAGATGTCCTTCTTTAAGAGCTATGTGATGCCCGTTTGATTCCTGCATCGGAAAAATGTTAGCATGATCTACAGACTTCTGTTGCGCATACACCTTTTTTTAATTTTAAAAATTACGGATTTATATATATATATACATATATATGTATACATATATATATATACATGTATATGTATGTACACATATATATATATGTATAAACATACATATATATATATGTATATATATATATCTGGATATATATATATCTATATATATATATGTATATATATATATATACTGTATATATATATACGTGTATATATATATATATATATATATATATATATATATATATATATATATATATATATATATATATATATATATATATATATATATATATATATATATATATATATATACACAGTTGCCGGCCTTTGAGATAAGAGTATGTTTGTTAGTTGAAAGTTTCAATGTCGTATCAGTTCGGAAATACCGCTGACGGTAGCTGGGTCCAAAGAGTGGTGGCGCGTGAAATGAAGTTTCAGGAAAATCTTACTAGTCGATACGTATTGGAAAGCCATTCATTCAGATATGAGATAAATAGCCAAGACGAATCTCCGACACTAATTTATCTGTTTGTTTATCCACACTAATCATGAAGATGGTTAAACTGATTTTGTCACGAAGTTCATTTGAATTTTATTGATTAATTAAATTCTGTTGAGTTTCTATCGAGCTTCAAATCTAATTTATGTAACATTAAATATCGGCTCATATTCATAGAAACTAAGTAAAAGCCTTATAAGGGTCAACAGACGAACTGGCAGGGTCTTTTGAAAAATGTGTTGCAGCAATCGGATTACGATGGTCTAAATCAAAAAAATGATTTTTGAAATTTTATCTATCTAGTTCTATGTAACTTTTTAAATTTGTTAATTTTTAAAATATCTACTCTTTATTCTGAAAATTTACCGACAAAACTTTTCTGATGAGTTTTCCGCGTTGTCAAATGCATCAAGACGAATTTGCAGGTAAAAGTTAATTCAAAATATAGTGAGCCATTGACCCTTTTGGTATTTGGAAGATTTTGGCATAGTCGAATTCATTACGAGGACGTATGGAGGACGTCAACAACATTAAATTTATTCATGTTAAGCCGTGTTCACATTCATAAAAAAAGTCACTAAAAATGTTCAATATACAGATTTTCTTTAATGAAAACATTGGTGAAATTCAACAAATGAGCTTTATTTACAATAATATCATGCCAAACAGCGAGTTTTTCGTAGCATGTTACCAAGAACGATTTTATAAAATTTCGGCGTACGTACTACAGTTTTTTTTTTCGCAAAATCCACAGGACTGAGATGACATAATGAAAAACACATTTAACATAACACTGCCAAAAAATTATTTATATTTTCCTCATACCTATTGTGGATGTGCATGTAATTATATGCGACTTTAAAATATATAATAGAATTAGCTATTACCAAGTAATTTAAGTGTATTATATTTTTAAAATATAATATACTTAAACTATTATACGTTATACTTATTATACATATATATCTGTACGTTAAGACTGAGTCGTATACAGAAGCTTTCCGTTTCAACCGTTTAACTCAGCTGTTACAAGAATGAGCCTGGCGCGTTTGAAATATGAGTTTTTAATTCTGGTGACACTAAAAGTTGATTAAAATAAAATAAAAAATGTTCAAAATATAATTTACTATTGTAGACACAGCCCTAAAGTTTAGGTATATCTAACACGATCTAAACATTCGTTTGTTCAAGATGATTTTCAAGGATATTTTGTTACTATTATTGTTTTGTGTAAATTCTTTTCGTTTAAGATGACGAAATCCAATGGAGCGCCAGATACGCTGGCTTCGTCAACGTTGATCTGCGGATTCCAATGAACGGTTCCGGGGTTTGTTATGCCAAATTTATTTACAAATGCTGATGTGTGTGATCAGTTATGTCAACCATCCGATAATAATGTAAAATTTTAATTATATGTTATAAAGATGTTTTTCGCTTGTATCACTACTATCATCAACAACAGCGTGGGGCAGTCCATTGCTGAATATAGGTAAACCCCAAGATGCACCTTCTAGCTCTATATTTGGCTCCACGCAGAAGTTGTTCCACTTCGCTTTCGTTGTACACTACGTTTTCTAAAACGAGGTATATGTACATATGTGTATTAGATCTTAAATAAAAAAACTTAATAATATCATATTCACAAGAATTTCTAGGATATCAAGTTAATCAGAACCTAAAGAAAAATTTCTTAAAAAAATATTTTTATTTAATAATAAAATACACATTACAATTTAATTCTAGTAAGACGTTATATTGTTATGATTATTGTCTCATAAATAATGAATGATATATGAGAACCGAAAACGAACTGACAAAACGGTTTCTACGGATTATCACGTGTTTATTTATTTGGATTAAAAAGTGAATGTTACATTAGTACAGTATGAGACCTGAAAAATTCAGCAAATATACTATTTATGTATGTCGACCAAAGAATGAACCTGGTACATTTGTTACCGACACCAGAAACTATCCAAAAGCAAATCGACCGGTCCAATTAAAATAAACGAAAACTAAAAAAAGTAATAAACGTTAAAACCAGTTATTCTTATTACAGCTGTTGAAGTATGGAGCAAGAGCTTAAAAAAAATAAAACCAAGTAAAAGTTACCGTTAATGAAAGGACCGTACAAAACTTGTCAAAGTGTTTCGTGGTTGGAAAAAAGATCTTTTTATACGCCCTCTCTTTCACAAACGTGTTTCTGCTTACCTTTTATTTGAGTTAATGACACGTGTTAATTTATGAGATCACAGTTAATTTGCAACGATATACGATAGTAGATAAGATAGATATTATATGTATATGAGGATGAAACTTAATTTTTTTTTGAAGACGCACGTACATTTAGTTTAAAAGTAATGAAAAATAAAACAAAACGACATAATAATATATCCTTAAATTAGTAACTAAATTAAATTAGTAACTAATTTAATAGTTTAAAAATAATATAGTGTATATTCTGCAGAACACAAATATTATAATTAAAATTACCGCTCAGTGAGCATAAAACACCTTTCGTGCCAGAAAATTGCGAATTAATCACACGTGGTGGACTACCAACCATTTAGGTGGTGGGGATGAATCAGGATCAAAAACTATAATTACTACCGAGTTATACTTACTATCGACTATACTATTATAGATTTATTGATATTTGCCATCCCTATGATTGTCAGGTGGAGGTTTTATTTATACTCCAATCTGAATTACAATTTCATTTCAATAAATAAGGACGTGGAATTATGGTGACCTGAATTGATGAAAAGTTGATGATAAGCTTTTAGAACTAACAGTCGCATATTCGAATATCGAATTGGACAAAAAATAATTGTATGGCCGACACATATGTATTTCAGGTATTAGAAACAAAAATTTAAATGCAAAACTGCTCACACACTAGGCCATATTAAAGACAAGATAAATTAAATTAATCATCAATAGTGCCATAACAGTTCACTGCTGGACATTGACCTCCCTTATAATTGAGTGGTAGGCTCCGAAGGCTTCCCAGTAAGCTTTCAATTTATTAAATACATGGTTCTGCCGATCTACTGTTCTCTATTGTTTTTTATTACTAAACTACGGAAATACGCTTTTGTTATTGTTTTTTGTGCTTACGGTTTTTAAATTTTTTCAGTTATTTATCAATTTTTTAAGATAAAAAATACCTAATCATTCCTGTATTTTGTTTGTTGAAGTCTAGTTAACATCCATGCAACTACTTGCAAAACGAGCCAAGCAAATAAAGTGTGGACAGACAATCATTTTTAAAAAGGTATTTTGAGTTGTCCAATCGTCCAAGTACCTAATGATATGAGCTTAGGAAAAGTTACATTTTTATATATTACAGACACATTAGTTTTATTAATAAATATGTACCAAATAGATCATTTATAAGTTATTTAATTGTCACGTAACACGTGGGCGCCATATAAAATTATTATCCGGTACAATAGCGCCATTGATTTGTGGTATTACTTCTAAGAAGCACTACGCATTTTAGTCGAATTGCGCAGTGGCGCAAGTTATCTCAATCCAAGCTGCGACGCGACCGATATAAATGATAATAAAAACACTACGAGTAGGGTGACCAACTTTTAAATAATAAAATTTATTCGATACGTGGAACTAACGTAATGTTGGTAATCACGGTGTGATAACAACACTCGGCTGATCGATCGTTGCGAAGACATTGAATGTCTTAGAATGTAATCGCGTAGTACAGTCTATATCATTCCAAGGGGACTGGTGTGTTAAAATTAAAATGCGTGTTTAATTTCTTTTTAATTTTATAATGTTATATTGCCTTCAAAAATCTAATTTTTGTGCTTGGAAGACGAAAACAACTAACGATTAGTTTAAATGTCAACTATTTTCTTCAAAATAGGACATGTGTAGACGATAAATTTCAAGAAATATTCGAATATGTAATCAAACATTAATGCTATAGTTTATTAGTTATTGATAAATATCATCATGGTAAACAAAATAATCTGTATAGATTTGCTCATGTATCCTATATTGTTATCTGTTGAGAGTTGTTTAAACTTAAAGAAGCTATTGATTTCTAATATGAGTTTTTTTTCTTAGATAATCTTAAGTACTACGAACTTATTGACCTTCGCAATCGTCCCCGTGGCATTGATTTAATGTTTACGCATACAATACCAATTGAATTGACACGACTGCACGCCAATATTACCATAATTCTGCAAGAAATACGGCTTAAAATTGATAGATTAGTTTTGGTGTCATAGTGTGCTCATTTAATTAACATATTGGAAGCGTGCGTCACGTTCTTACGTACGTCTTGAGTGGAAAAAAGAAAGAGATAGATAATGTAGTAATTGATAGGGTGAATGAATTGTAAATTCCTGACGATCGCTAATTTCAGCAATTGAATCGCGGTTTTGTATTTCCTATTGGATTGGAATGGATTGATTGGCATGTCAATATATTTATTGATGCTTATATATTTTTAATATTACATGTCTTCAATTATTTTCTTTTTATATATATCCCGATCAGACTAACCATGTTAAACTTTTGTCAACGATGAGCACACACCCTGGAATATCTGTTATAAACAAAAATATATCTAAATTCTATTTATTGGCTATTAATGGTGACCAGTGACCAGACTTCAGTGAAAAGGTGACACGTATTTCATACATACTTAACATCTCAATACGTATGTACCTATTTTAACTTACACATGTAGATACATACATATGTGTGTATCTTACTTTTTTGTTGACACAAACTGAAATCTAGCATTAGACTGGCAATGTACAAAACTAAAAATAAACAAAGTTGAACGCGTCTAGCCACTAGTAATGTGTGTAGCCACTAGCAATGAGTGATTCTGGCCGGATATGGAAATAGAGGTGGCGCTGGGTGCAAAAATTCGTATTGATGTCGCGGAGCCTCCAGTTGAATAGTAAATGAACTCTACCGTTACTGCGAACCGTTAGATCGCCTCCGCGCAATCTCCTTTAGAATCCTTACAAGCTGCGGAAGGATTAAAGTTTTGACTTTTTATTTCTTCATTTTTGTTTAATTCTACCAAAACGGCTCTTTGAAATCTATATTGATATTTTCATTCTTTCTTCTAAAAGTTTTGATGGTATTAAAATTCTAGGTAATCATACTGTGCAGGGAAAATGGAGTTCACATCAAGAGTCCAAAAATACTTGAATAGTAACTATGCATAATGAACTTTGTTTATTGAGCTATTGCTGTTTCATTTGCTTTTTCTGCTTCATTCTTTCCTCTTTCCTGTAAATGATTTTACAAAGTTATTCAAAAATAACCAATAAATAAACAATTTAAATTGAAAAAGTTATAACAAAATCTTTCTAGTGTGCTTCGTAATAATACCTAAGTAATTAGAAGACAGAATAGAATGATTTAAGACACACAAATTGCATTACTTTTGAAGATCTCGTCGTCGATTTGCGCAGCTTCGGATACTTATATCGATAGAATAATCACAAATAAATTATTAATATAATACATTATTTGCTTCTTTTGAATCTAAATTAATAATTGTAAAAATTGTAATGCATAAATAAATATCATCATCATCATCACCGTAGTAATAGTCCAATGCTGGAAGTCGGTTTCCCTATAAATTGAGAAGTGTCGTAATTCCCACATTTAGCGGGCGGACGAGACAGGACGTCGAGAGAAAACGTAGTAAACCGCAATATGAAAACTTACCACCAGCGACAAAAAAGTAAGGATTTCTGAAAAATAATGTATCTAATCATTCAAAAATCGTCAGTATCAACTCTGTTATGGCCGTAGACCTGTGAGACTCAGATCATTCGACGCAGTATTTTTTCTAATCCTGATCGTTTTTGGTCGTGGCGTCGATATTAAGAGATTGGCTGTCATATTCGTCTCGTACGATATCTACAAAAAGAAATGTGGGAAATATTTAAATACCCTGTTATTTAATTATAATGTTATATAATTGTATCAAAAATATAATACTTTTCTTACAAAGATCGACAGTCAAACTTATTTTTTTATGATGCGCGAAGTCAAAAAATAATATATATACTTCGTATAAAGTGTATTTTATATTGGTAGTTTATTTAATAGTGGTAGGCCCACGCTGAAGTCAAGAATGGCATTATATTTGTCTATAGCATGAATGGACCGGCTCGCCCGCGGAAGTACCACACTCCCGCAGTAAACCGGCGTTTGAGTGGTAGCCCCAACATCCTCCCCTCTCCCTCTACTCCCTACCTCCCATTCCCACTCCCATAATTGCTTTCTTCTAAAAGGTCGGCAACGCTTTCGCACTGCCTATCGCGCTGCGGAAGTCTTTGGGCGACGTTGATTGCTTTCCATCAGGTGACACGCCTGATCATTTGCCTTAGAAATAATAACGTTGACATTGTCAAACACACAATACCATTTTTACCATAAATATACGTTTCGCTCGATAAGATGCATCCTTAGGTGTAGTAGAATCTACGAAAGACAGCCGTAGAGTTTGATTGTCCATCTTTATAATGGATTTCCGCAAAGTAACGCTTGACTTATCTTAGTTTTTTTTCAAATTGTTTATTATTACTAATAAATATATATATATATATATATATATATATATATATATATATATATATATATATATATATATATATATATATATATATATATATATATATATAAATATATATATATATATATATATATATATATATATATATATATATATATATATATATATATATATAAAGATTTCATTCAAATAAGAAGGAAGCGAAATGTTTCGCATTAAATTATCTCCCTGCTAAGTGGATCAAACAGACTGGTTGTATGATAATATACGACGCACTTGAGCTAGTAATCTTTGACATTTTGTTACCCGATATACGTATGTATTGCTCTTGTCAATAAAACGATTAAAATTAAAAAGTATAATATACGGGAACGTTTGTGGCATACAGTACAGTCTGTGAAGATAATAATTAACATGTATGTAATTTCAAATTTAAGATTTAATATAGGTTTTAATCAATAGAACTATTAATGAAATAATTTATTTATACACATAGGATTTATACAAGTACTTTTGAATCGCCATTTTTTTTCTATCTGCTGTCGAAAACTCGATACTACTGAATAAGTGGCAATGAATTCAGTAGTTACTCTTTTTAATACGTCAAATTTATTGGTATTTATATATCAAATTAACATCTATCTTTTTTAACAAATTAATCGTTGAAGACCTAAATGGTTTAATGATAAAGTTACCACTTTCAGGTCGCGGGTTCATTTTACGCATCGGGATAAATATATGTATATATGACATTACAGGTATCACCATTGACATGCATGGTGGATAAATGGTCATACCTCCAGAAGTGGAGGTGCTTCGTTCTCAGAATTTTAACATATATGGGTGTAAAGAAAAAATAATTACCAATTAAAGAATTTATTTATGAAGGAAATATAGCGACAGATGCGTATGCACAGCGCACAGATAAAACAAGAAGCTGAATGGGTGCATTCCAATAATACTAACAATTTATATAATTTTTTACAATACAGAATTGTAAAAAATATTACTTTTCAATCATCTTTTTTATTATCACCGGGTTCATAAATTGTACATACATACATACATACTTATCGTCACGCCTGTCTCTCGTACGGGTAGGCAGAGACTACAGATCTCCATCTGCTACGATCTCGGCATACTTCCCTTCCTTCCTCCACACTCATTATTCTCCCCATGCAAGCCTTAAGGGTATTCTTGATCTAGCTTTTCTTAAAAACTTCAGCAATTTGGTCAAGGTGTGTTTTCCATGGTCTTCCTCTAAATAAATTAAATGTATAAAGTCAATTTCTTTTGCCAGTCGTCTTTCATCCATACTCTCTATATGTCCAAACCATCTAAGCATCCCTTTCTTAATTTTTGTCACAACAACTTCTTTTACTCCACATCGCTTTCTTATATCTTCATTTCTTATTCTATCATTCAAATATAACCCACACATACCTCTTAATGCTCTCATTTTCACCGCATTCAGTCTGCTTTCATGACTCTTCTGCCAAACTCAACTTTCACTACCGTACATTAGAGTCGGAACGCATTCTGATTTCTCATAAAAGAGGAGTTCAAAAAATGTTTTTGCTTTAAATAAGCAAATATACCATTAGTGGTTACACTTTTAAATTGTTTTATTGATGCAAAAGTTCGAATAAAAATAGTCTGGCACGGAATAGCTTATAATTATGAATTGACATCTAAGATTAGCCTTTTTTATATAATGTATGTATTGACATGGAAGACAGTAATTACATAATATTTTCACAAGTCACATTTTATTTGCGAACTAGTTAGCACATTATGCGGCGTTAGCTTGATAGCGGAGTGGTTTCCATCATATTTCTAATCGTTGGAAATTTCCAACCGAGACCTTTCTTAATAAGTAATTGAGGTTACTTTGATTTACACGCCATTTTGCAATGATAACGTTGAATGCTATATTTACATAGTGGCATATTACATTATGATAAGAACTTATTGACTCCCATTCATGCGTCCTACCCTTTATTGCGCTGGGAAATTGCTGGAAGAATATCATCTCATCGATTTGTAATAATAATTTATTTATTTAAAATTATGCACAAAATGCACAGCAGGCGAACTTAATGCCATCAGACATTAAAGTTCTCCTGCTGCCAGTCAACCCGCGGGCGAAACAGAGAAAATTGGTTCGGAAATGGTGCAAAAAAGATTGACTACTTATAATGGATAATAATACATATATACATAAACAAACATTCATATAAAAATATATGCATACAAATATATACATACATAAATATCCATACTATATACATATAAATACGAGACAAAAAAAAGGAAATATTGGGTACTTATTATTTGGGTATAAGGTACTCTCATTCTTATGTACAGGACTTAAAATATTGTTGGACCTGACTCTAAATTATACATATCTAATAGATGTTCTCTTTTAATTTTTTTTAATATAAATATTATCGTAGAGATTAATAATCAATTGGAAGTAAGGGGTGGAAGACTAGTGAGATACAGGCTCACCTCTAGTTCGGGCACTAGCCAGCCATATATGTATTTTTTTCTCTTTATAACTTTGTAACCTATATATGTAACTTTGAGGTGTCGACATAAATGATTATTATTATAATATGGGCTGTTTAAAAAAATAGACCCACTTTTTCTTAAACTGCAACACATAATTAGTATCCAATATAAATTTGATTTAAATCAGGTATTTTCTTATATTTCCATCGCCCCTAACTACAACTGATAAATAATTACTTTCTATGAAACAGATTTTTTCATTTTATTTTCTTCTTTCATTTTAATTAACTTTCAGAAAATTCTAGGAATTTAATAAAATTGTATCTATCTAGTACTGTCATAGGAGGGAAAAACGATTTAATGCGAGGGGAAGAACTCTCTTCTTCACAAAAGAAATTTTCTTCACTCGCTATTCCGGCCCACTCTCTGATATTACGTAACCAAGACTTCCTTTTCCGAATAACTTGTCTTTTCCCCGAGGCTTTTCCCATCATGATCAGTTGCAGCAACTTGTACCTGTCATGTCTCATGATATGAGCCAGGTAATCAACCTTTTACATTTCACGATCTGGAAATGTTCACTTTTTTGCTTGACTTGTCGGAGAATCATGTCATTGGCTACTTTTTGAGTCCAGCTAATAGCGAGCATCCGTCTGAATAAGCATCTCTATGAACGCTTCTATAAGTTTTCTGAGGTCTTCTTTAAGCGTCCAAGTGTCACATCGTATAGACGAACGGGCCAGATGTAACAATGGAGCGTTCTAATACGTAAGGAAAGTTTAAGGTTGCGGTTACAAAAGACACGTTTCATCAAATATTATTTTATATGGGTACAATCTATGGAAAATTCGAATTCACGCGGGAATTTTATTTAGAACTTAGAATACAAAAAAATATCGGTCAAAACTATTCATAAAGTTAGCCAATGCCATTTATATCATTCCATTTAATATTATATTTATTTTAAATACAGTTGGGGTCTTTTATATCTACTATCATTATGATATAAAAGACATTGACCTAATTTTACACGATTATTTATTATTCTCCCAGTCAGCGAGTGATCATGGAAAATACCTTCAATATATTAATCAAATGAATAAATTTAATGTCATGTTAATTTTATTAATGTTGGACATTTTAAATTCATATCTTAATTTGCTTTCAAGAATACATTAAATACTAAGCTAATGAGGGTTTTTCAAATCATGTACTACGATTTCCAAAATCTCTACTCTAGTATACATTAATTCTAACTGACGTCAATTTTACTGCAAGGTCATTCCAGTTCGCTAATAGGGAAATATATATCTATGAGTTTCATCCTCTGGCATATTTCTTTGTTTCAATTCCACTAAAGAAATTTGCTAAAGATGATAAGTTTTCAATTATCTTTAAGCTGTCGAACCCAGCTCGTGATAGTAATTCGTAAATAATAAGTTAGTTGAACTCTCTGTAAGTCCATTTACTTTCTTTCGGAATGATAAAGTGTTATCTGAGAAAGATGGCGTTGAACGTTGTAACCTTCTTGCGTTAAGTTCATTGCTTTGAAGTTTAAAGGAATCGAAAAAGATATATATTAATAATATTTAACAACTATACACATTTCCATGCATCCTGCCCGCACTCTCTTACGGTGCCGAAACGTGGACACTGACGGTCTGTCTCCTTGACAAGCTCAATATCGCTCAGAGGGCTATGCTCGGAGTTTCTCTGATGGATATAATTCGAAATGAAGAAATTCGTCGGAGAACCAGAGTAACCGACATAGCTCTTCAAGTTAGCAAACTGAAGTTGGACACGTTTGTCGGACAACCGACAATCGTCGGAGTAGACGAGTGCTGGAGTGGAGACCGCGTTCGGCAAACATAGTGTGGAACGCCCTCCTGCTAGATGGAGGGGCGATCTGCGCAAGGCAGCTGGCAGAGACTGGATGCGTGTAGCCGAAATCGGGCTAGGTGGCGCGCTTTGGGTGAGGCCTATGTCCAGCAGTGGACTGCCACGGGCTGATATTGATACACATGTAATTAATTTGATTGATGTGAGTTCTCAGTAATTCTCTTGCCTTTAGTTCAATTATCATCATCGATAGTCCACGATAGTCCACTACTGAAGGCACTACATAGGGCTGCCCCCACCTAGTCCGATCTTCAACTACATTCATGAATTCTCTGTCAGCCACTGGCACAGATCGTCGCTCGATCTAGCCAGGGGGCGTCCTACACTATTACTAGTTAAATATATTTAATGCTGAATTCTTATAAATTTATAAGAGAAGTTAATATTACGTTGTTTTTATCATAGGAGCACTTTTTGGAGCGGTTGTTTGACATGCAGTCCTATATTATTGTAAAGTTTGATTTCAAACATGGGTGGCCTGTTTTATGGTAATTGTTTTTTTTTAGGATTTAAGTGCTTGCGGTATGTGAAAAATGACGATTGTATTGTGTTCTTTAAACTAAGTACGATTTGATTATCATTGAGCAGTTAGCATATCTGAGGGATTAGTTATTTTGAATGAATGAAAATATAATTTATTTCCACTTTACAATATTCGATTTTTTAATTAAGTTGTCGGTAAGACGTCATTTTCAATTATGTATTGCTTATTGATTCTAAACTCGTATACATGATTGGTGTCATCAAACACGTGAGATCCTTGAATATTTTTGCCTTACTTTAAGACAACTTAAGCAACTTTAATTATCTATAACTCTTTTGTCCGGTAACAACAGAGATGAACTAGCAGAATGAATACCAGTACTAAAGCGTGCCCGTCGTGCTGCTTACGGCGACACCCGGGATCTTTAGGGGTTTTTTATCTTCAAATATTTATTAAATTAATTTATTCTTCTTGTTTTCAAATCATATGTACATTTATATCATATTCATATTTATACTGTATTATATTTTATTAACAATTTCAATTTACATTTTATATTAGGTGTACAAATAAGTTTCCGCAGTTTTTTATAAAAAATTAGGAATTTATTGTAAAGGAAAAGTACATTACGTTTTATTCAAAGTATTTTCCATCATTTGCCACTACTTTTCCCCATCTTTCTGGCAACATTCGGATACCCCGTCGAAAAACTCTTCATCTTTTGACGCTATCCACAAATCTACCCAATTTTTGGTGTCTTCATATGATGTGAAGCGCTGCTCAGACAGACCATGTGCCATCGACCGGAACAGGTGATAATCAGAAGGGGCTAAGTCTGGTGAATACGGCGGGTGGGGTAAAACTTCCCAGTTGAGTGTTTCCAAGTATGTTTTTACCGGCGCCGCAACATGTGGACGAGCATTATCGTGTAAAAGAATAATTTTGTCGTGTCTGGAGTAGTAATGGGCGCGTTTTTCCTTAAGTGCCCGACTCAATCTCATCAATTGTGTTCGGTAGAGAGCTCCAGTAATGGTTTCGCTTGGTTTCAGCAATTCATAATACACGACACCAAGCTGATCCCACCAAATACACAGCATGAGTTTTTTTCCATGAATATTCGGCTTAGCTGTCGATGTTGATGGTTCGCCGGGCTTAACCCATGACTTTCTCTTCTTTGGATTATCGTAGTGAATCCATTTTTCGTCACCAGTGACTATACGATGCAAAAAACTCTTTTTTATTCCTGGCAAGCAGCATTTCACTCATGCATAATCGGCGTTCAACGTCTCTCGGCTTTAGTTCATATGGAACCCAATTTCCTTGTTTTTGAATCATTCCTAACGATTTTAAACGATGTGAAATTGCTTGTTGAGTCACTTGTAGAGTAAGTGCAAGTTCTTTTTGCGTTTGGGACGAATCTTCCTCCAATAGTACTTCTAATTCCATGTCTTCGTACACTTTCGGCCTTCCACTGCGTTCTTTGTCTTTAACGTCAAACTCACCGTTCTTAAACTTTTGAAACCATTCCTGACAACTTCTCTCACTTAAAGCAGCTTCACCATATGCTTCTAGAAGCAATCGATGCGCCTCAGTTGCAGATTTTTTCACATTAAAGAAGTAAATCAAAAGTTCCCGCAAATGATGCTTATTCGGAATAAAACTTGACATTTTTGCACGAAAAAAATTACGTGATGCTGATACGGAATCACTAGTACTTTAAGGTTATGGTGTTGCCAGATGACTAAACTTGGGATATTACGTTTTACATCTGACAATTTCTCCATAACCTTCTGGTGGGGCCATCTTTTGACAAACCGCGGAAACTTATTTGTACACCTAATATTTTAATATATATAATTTCAATTTTTATGCCGGAAGGGTGACATGTCTATTCAAGAGATATCAGTTGAACTAATATTTAGTTTTAATAGAAAACAATTTACATCTTTTTTATTTTAAACTTGTAAATAACGAATTTAAAAAGAGATAATACAAAAAGTTTTATTGTATTATTGATACATTTATTAATGTATCACTATCCACTGTTGGACATACGTTTAATACCAAGGGGGCATCGATGACCGGCACTCAATTTGGCAATAACGCAATGGGGGTCACCGGGGACCGGCGCGCCCAAACTGACTGAAACAAATAAATATATATATATATATATATATATATATATATATATATATATATATATATATATATATATATAATTTAAAGAAACAACAATACTTATATTTTTTTATTATTTACATCGCTGATGTAGTAGTGTGGAGAAATGAATGCAGTATAAAACATCTTAAACTAGTTTTATTTATACGTAAATTATACTTTTATTATGCGTGGACGTTACGATGAGTCGTGGCGCCGGATAATCTCTGTAAAATTAACGATCAAAGTGTTAAAATATTGAGGGCTGTTGTCGTAAATCCCACACTGGGTGGATGAATTAGGGTTCGCAGGTTGATTTTTAGGATTAAGATAAGAACTGCCCTACTAGTATTTGTTCCCATATTCGTCTCGTACGACAGACACCTTTAGATAGAAATTGAGTGAAGGTCACTCCATTTCTATCTAATAAGAATAAGGAATTATGTGCCGTGTGTGCTCAGAATAAGGATTCTGTGTCGTGAAACGCTCAGCAAATACCTGTTTAATCTAATTCAATGGTGCTATGAAAATACCATATATATATAAATCAAATGTTCGTGGTTAAATAATAAAAAAAAATCGTTTGCTGATATTTTTTTATTATATTTAGAACAACCTTATTAATAATATGTTGTTTCTCACAAAAATAGTGACTTTCAAAATCGTCTTCCGTATAACTCTCCGATAGTAAATTATGAAATCGAAATAATTTCAATTATTGTGGTGCTCTAAAAATGGCCTGCTATCTTATCAGTCTTAGCAACGAGTGACGCCGTATCACAGCGCCTTTACTTGCTTTTACTTTACAGATGGACTCTCCGTGTTACGATAATTACATTTCTCCACGGATACAAACGCTCATAATTTATTATGAACATTAGGCGCAATGTACAGCGCCTTTGAATAAATATGAATTGGTTGTCTTGTGTTTGAGTGATAACAGTAGGAGGTGTGACCGCTTCGCGTGTACCAACTGGCCTTGATATCGTTTGTTTAAATGGCTCCGACCCTGTTGACTTCTAGTGTTGATTTAGTTTTTGTGTTACTATTATTTAAATGAAGGGGAATTTAAATTCCTAGTTATCTTCTCTTTATATTATTACTAGCTTTTGCCCGCGGCTTCGCTCGCATGAAATTTGGTCTGCCACATTTAAGTTTCATGACAGATCATTTTAAATAATTATATTATTTTTTACTTAATTTATAATTTAGTTCCATAAATTGCCTGCTGCCAAAATTAACTCTATACTAATACTAGCTTTGGAGTTTGTTCTGCCACATTAAGTTTCGTGTCAGATCATTTTAAATAAATATTTATTTTTTATTTAATTTATGGTTCACACTTTTGGTCTTAGTTTTATTTCAAGTCAAATTAGTGGCTTCCACATAAAAGGGATATATGCTGTCGCGGACTTTTATTTAGAACTATTCAAGACAAACAATCGTACGGTATATCATCTTTGTGTCAACTACAATGGTTTAGGCAGCGTACGTCAAGACAGCTCTCAGAGGCCACATTTTTTCCGACTTAATTGACATGTATTGTTATAATACGACCAAAATGACATAAAATCATTACAAATTGTAGCCTATATGTTATTTCGATGTATAACCTATATTACTGTTAAATTTCATCCAAATCCGTCCAGTAGTTTTTTCGTGAAAGAGTAACAAACATACATCCATACTCACAAACTTTCATATTTTTAATATTACTTGTAGGATAGGATAGAAATATAAAATTATTAGAGAAACAAGCATGTCCATGGGCGGCGGTGGTCACCTTCAAATTTTCACCCACTTCTTACCATCAGGTAAAACGGTAATTACCAATTTAGTAAGTAGGTTAACGCTACTTATAACACAAAAACATTTCTCTTAGTTTGAATAATACTGTAGAATCTAGTCTAGTTCACAGCATCACTGACACAACATTTACAAATACCAATGATATCTCTGTAGTGCTATTGGGGTTAATAAAAAAATTGACCGCGCCCTTTTACAACCCATAAAATAGTTCCACCGTTTTACAAGCCATAGAATAATTTTAAAAGTATTATATTTCTACGTAGAATAGGGTTTTTAACTCCGAGATCCGCTGTAGGCTCTTAAGTACGTTTTTATTTTATTTGACTTAATGCCTGGAATAGAGGAAATTGGCTCGTAGCTAACATAAAATAAAATAAACTAAAAGTTACGCATATTGAACTCGGAGAAAATGTTACAGAGATTGAAACATAAATAAACATAACATGACAGGCTATGTTTTGTACAATTACCTAAGAAATAATATATACATACGCTTACGCCTGTTTCTCGTAGGGGTAGGCAAAGACCACAGACCTTTACCATCTGCTACGATGCTGGCGCACTTTCTTTGCTTCACCCACACTCATCATTCTCTTCATATAAGCTCGTCGGTTAACGGTACATTTGACTTGGCCTTGAGAACTTAAACGATTTGGGCAAGGTATGTTCTCGTTGGTCTTCCCCTATGGACCCATCCATCCATATTGGCAGCGTAAATTTATTTTATCAGTCGTCTTTCATCCTTCCTATTTATGTGACCAACCTATGCATCTTTTATGTTTTCATAGATGATTTCTATGTATATTTTAAATACATTCTGTGTGTCTGTAAATAATACTGTCTGTGGTCTAGAATTTAATAAGTTGGTAGAAGTCTCTAAGAAACACTGTTCTAAGGCAAAGGAACGTAATACGGCATATTGTGAAACGGACAGGCGACCGGCTGCTCTTGTTTTTCTCTTGAATAAGGCGACCTATGATAACCCAGGCCATCTCGTGTTCTTACGGTACTTATTGAGATTATCGCTCTCTTTCACACAAGTGTACTGATGCTTATGTGATAGAGAGCGATACGTAATATGTTCAAGAAAAGGGCAAAAGTAAATTAAAATATTTTTTTTTATTTAATTAAATACTCTACTTTACTTCGTGGCAATCCGTTGTAACTATTATGCCAGTGTCAAGTAAATTGCAATAATATCAAGTATATTTAAATGTACCAGTCATCTTGTCACGTTACGTCTTGATAAAATGGTGGCTATTCTACTAAAACTTTTATTGGACTTTTTCAGTCAACTTAAAAAGTTACGATACACGCATTTATTTCATATTACTTCACTTATACGCCTCAATCGAACTATGTTGTATACTACATCACCACAATTAAACAATATAACTGATGCTAATATAAGATTATAAAAATGAAATAAAAACACTACGTCACTGATGTAAGTTGGCGGGAAGTCTCAAATACTTTAATAAATATCCTTCTTTAATTTTATTCATTTGGTAAAATGATAATAATGTCTCCTATCTAATTCGGCTATGAGGTCATCATTTGAGAAACCGCAAAAGTATGAATTTCAGAGATAATAAAAAATCAATTATTTTAACGTAATTAACAATTATTTTAATTCACATGAAAATACATATTTTAACGTAACGTAAATAACAAGTAATATTAAAAAAAATATTTTTTTAAGTCTACTTAGTTCAACAAAAAAATCTTTAAAAAATTACAATTAATAGATAATTTTTTTCTCCCATATTAAACTAAAATAAATTAATTTTAATTTACTTAATTAATTAATGTTTGAAAAAATTATATTAACATCAAGTGTCATCCACTACAAGTTTAAAAAATGTATTTGAACCTGAATAGATGAATAAAAAGTATTTTAATAACGATTGAAAATTTGAACAAGGTATATACATAAATATAGTTATTGTATATGGGGAAAGAGTGAATTAATAGTAGAAAATGAAAACTGCAACCAATTATTTGCTGAAAATATACATTTTTTATGTAAACACAATTCATTGTTTGCTATTCTCACTAAAAAAGGGAATATATTATATTTACAAAATAGATTTTTTCGCAGCCCAAATATAACCTTTTAATATTAAAAAGGTATCCCATCAAGCTTTTAACTTTGAAGCATCCAGACTTAGAAGGAAAATACTTATTAGACATACATATCGATTAAATATACATACAAAAACTCGAAATTTTGTTAATGACACAGATATCATAAAAATGTATTGCATATTCGGTCCGAAAAAAATACTAAAGCGAATGGTCGGAGTCTCATGGCTCTACAACCAATAGAAAATATTGTACAGCGTTGAAACAAACTGTTTTAGAATGATCAGATACACTTTTTTCAGAAGTCTTCAAAGTTTATTTGGCTCTGGTGGTAAGTTTTCATTTTGCGGTTTACTACGTTTTCTCTTTTTTGCGTCGAGATGCTATGCGGGAATCAAACCCGCGGCCATTGCCTTTAATGAAAACGTTACGGTAAAAACCAAACGGTGGACGTAGTTTGAAAAGTAACAATTACATAGACGTTCAATCTACATCGTAGTAACATTCGTATCTGTCCCCCGTTTCCTACCTTCGGCAAAACGCCAAGAAAACGCCAATGAAATATCAAGACATTTAAGTCCATTACCGAACTTTACAACACAATGGTTCTTGGAACGTCACCGAGATTCGAGAATTGTTGGAATACGTTTTAAACTACGAAAGCGTTTCTTAAATGGCGCGTCTGGATGAAATATCTACTTATTCAGTTATCTACGTATCCCTGCTTCTATATGGCCATATATATTTACATTTACAATCTTAAATTTTATGAACTTTTTTTTCACAGTCAAAATACGTGCGACTGTTGGGTTGGCCTACTACTTTTCTAGACGAATGACCCACCACGCTTAACCAAGGCGGGTTGACGAAGTATACATACATGTATTTATTGGGATGCAGGATTCGAACCTGTGCCCACTTACTCCGAAACCTACTAAGCCGATTAATTCGTCTATATAGTATAATAAATAAAATGTATAATATATTGTAATAAAACCAATTGATGGTAGTGTAACCTTTCCGAATGCAAAGCCTCTTTTGAATACGAATATTTTCAAAGACTATGGTGTAACAGGTGTCCATAGGTGCCATTGATTGTTTCCCATCAAGTGGCACGCTTACTCGTTTGGCTTTCATATAAAATGTATCATTACCAGACAGACCAAAATAGTTTTAAGGTCAATTTACTTAACTAACAACTTTCTATAAAATATAATTATCTTATAATAATATTTAAATATTAAGTTAGCATTAAATATGTAGAGATCTGGTATCTTATTTAGTCTTTTATTTATTTAATCTAAAACTTAAGTTAATCAAATATTTACAAAAGCATAATTTTTCTAACTAGCACCACAAGACATCTCATCTTCAATGTCGATTAAATTAGAGATGGCACGTAATAGATTAGAAACTGAAATTGTTAGATATATTGGGTTGTTCTTGATTTCCATTCCTCACAAAGTAATATTCAAATACAAATCCTTGAACGAGTCAGTTCACTGTGAACTCGCTGGGAGCAAAAAAAAAATATATAAATCAAAACAACTTGTAAATAAAATTTTCGCTCCACCTGAAACTTGTAACGAGTTTAGTTTTTAACCTTAGCAATAAATTAGCCGATACAAATTTGTTCCACTTTTGATATACGCTGGGAAAATTTGAGGGGGCAATGCAATAGAGGTTGCACGGTACCTACGCCATCTTGTCTTGATTGATTTATACGTCTTGTTTGTCACAGGGATTTATTTGAATTCCAGCCAGGCCCGAAGCCAACGGATTAATATCGAACAGACCTCCTCGATATATCCCAGACTTTGGGCAATAATTCAATATTTCATCCAACGGGCGGGATCTACGGTTGTGAATTAACATACAAACGTCAATCGTTTCATGAATAAAAAATGTATTGGATTTAGCGAAATGACTCGCGGTCGCCCCCATCGAGTTCGGAGGAAATAGAAATATATCGCGTAACTGGTTTAGAATACGCGCTCTTTGGCGCCTTTTCGCGGCTCGTAAAAACTGAGATGTAGCCAATTCGTTCTTTGACCGTGGGCTGAGTTGGAACTTGAAAATTTCTCATACGCTAAACTGACTTAAATATGTATTTAAGCACACTATATAAGGGTACTAATTTGATCTCATTAAGGCGTTTGAATTGATAACCTAACAGTGGTCCCGGAGTTCATTCTATCTACGGGTATTTGTATAGGCGATCTACAATAATATATTCTTGTATAGGTGATATATCTTTCGACGGTATATTATTTATAATTGTATTATACATACTTTTGAAAAGAAAGGTATTCCTCGATACGCCGTAATGAAAACGTGCTTTGACTTCTTAACAGCCTGAGCGAAAAGTTTCCACTATGGCGCATCTTGTCTAGCGGAACCGGTTTGAATTTAAAAATTCATTTCAAGCGCCACTTCTACATCGTACTCTTAACTCAAGGTTGTTCACACTGTAGTTCGAAGATTGGGATAAATGCAAATAAATTTTAATCAAAATTATTAATAAAGAAATGGAAAATAGTGCAATGAATAAAGAAAACTTTACGGAAAATAAAATATTTTTCAAAATATTTTTTTGTAATAAACTGACTTGAAATTAATAAAAATCTGGATATAGGCACAGGGAAAACCATAATACGAATATTTTAAACACCATTTATATAGTAAAAATAAAAACATTATAAATAAGTAAAATTACTTTAAACCATAGAATATTGGTAAGTGATAATAGCCTTTTACTGTTTCGCGATAGCGTTTCATTCGTTGACTGTAGAATTCCTGCAGCACAAATTCTTTATAGAAGTATCTTGGTTGAAAAATGTGTCCATCTCGAAGTTCAGTATACTCGTATGTATGTACGTTCAAACGAACGATAATAGTATTTCATAAGGTTAATGTAATGTAATATATAATAGATTATAGCATACTAGTGCTAGTGGTGCAATTTAAAGTAGTCTAGGGCCACGACCTCAATAACACGATCTTAAATAATTGCGGTTAATCATGAAGTTAGGAATATGAAGATCGTCGATTTCCGATACTCTGCTCCGCTAGCTGCCCACACGGCGACCTTTGTACAGGACATGTACAACCGGGGACAGAAGTGCTTGTTCTTTTTTTAATTTTTAGGGATAGTCAAATCTATATAAATAAAAATGAATTTCTCTTTCTATGTTTGTCCTTTGTGCGTTCCTACATTCATTCGATTGAATAACTAATACTGAAGACTTAGTTTAACGGAAATTAGGCAATTCTTAAGAATAAGTTTAAGATTTGGAGTCCGTTTATTAGAAAATACATATGTGTGTATACACGGCGATATAGAAAAACCTCTGTTAGCTTTTTTTATAAAGAATTTATTTTTATTTGGGCTTTAAGAGTTCAATGAAATGTCCACGTCACGATTAATATAAATAATAAATTAATGATCATTAAAAAATATGTATCTGCAAGGTTATCTCAAATTCAATACATAATCTGAAAACAATAAACATGGATTGATAATTCCAACAGTTGCCAGAGTTTAATAGGAAAATTATAAATAAACTTCCACAATAATATTTTGATGATATTTGCCGTAACTCTGCATTATAATGTTGGATTCTTTATTGATATAGATTTTCATCAGTGTCTGATTTTTTTTAATTACAAATCAAATTGTTTTGCTACTATTGTTTCATTTTACAAGTCGATTGTTTCAGCAGATATAAGCATTATTAGATCTGACAACATCAGCTATTGGAATAAAATCGCTGTGTATTTTAGGTGATTTAGGTGATTTGAATTGATTAGAATTCCCAAATCGAAGTGAAGATTCACAATTCCTCGTTACTTTTATTATAAGTGGCTCCTTGTCGGAAGTTGATGTAGAATTTTTTTTTTAACACCAGAATGACGTGTTAAGAGCATAAGGCTCATTTGCAATTTAATCTACGTTTATTCAACAATATAATTATCAATTTTTTCATATAATAACAACCTAATTTCAACTATTTTCAACTTTCATTAATTATGAAGAGATTTCGTTTCTTTGTAATTATTATTAATTAATGTACCCCTAATTATTGTCCAATTAGTTAGGAGGCGTGCTCAGAATGATTGAAGATTTTGGTTTTGACATATTGAAGGTTTTAATTATGATGTAAAACATTTTTCCAAGTACTAGTATAACTAATTAGCTGGTTAACAAAAATTATAACTAGACTACTCTTCGCCTTCAATAAATATTTTATGTGAAGTCCGCCTTATGTATCATCACTATACAAAAATAAATAAATGAAATTGGTTGTCTAGTATCTTGTAGATTGCATTTAATGTAATTAAATATAACATTTTCATTATAAAAAATATGCTATTTACTTATTAATAAAATATACATATAAAAGCTATGGTGTCACAATTATTAATAACGATTTTGTTCATTTTGAAACAAAATAACAGTAGTGAAAGTGTAGTAATTTTACGTCGAAGTGGTGTAATAATGCATTTCCGTAAATAATTAAAATCTGGGTGCTTAAATTTAAATTAATCAATTGGAGAGTGTCGATGACTGTACTTTGCATTACGATTGGAGGGTCATTACCATAACCGGTCGCACGGAGCGGTGATTATGCTAATTGCGACGCGCGGCATAAAGAACATATTAAAAGCTATAAGTAAAATATATTATTGATACCTATTCTGTACTTATAACCAGTTGTAAAATTATAATTAGGAAGATGACCAATCGGTACATTAACGGTAGCTCTGCGAAGTACAAGGATCTGTAAAGCAACACTCTAAGAATAGTTTACGTCTCTTTGCTTTAAACCAAAGATTTTCAAAGTTGTCTATGTCGATCCTCAGGAGTCGATGTTGACTTGCAATATCCATGTCAAATAAAAACAAAATTGGGGATCTATGACATTTAAATTGGTGTTACAACGGTAGTTCTTATCTAAGCAGGTCGTCACTGTAATTATAGCTTTTCAGAATAGTGAAATTCACACACGTAGATTGATTTTTACCTGAAACTATAACAAATGGCCCGCACAGTACATAGCAAGTTTGTATACAAATATCATGCATCAGTAATATGATTATTAAAGTATAAGGGATTTTATACAGCACTATTATAATTATAATTTCCATATTTATTTGCCGAAATCGAGCAATTTGGTGGCCCAACCTTATGTAATAGGAGTGACTAAGGCTCACCGACTTCGTTGGCTGGGCCACGTTGAGAGGATGGGGGAGAATCGCGCAGTCAAGAGAGCGTATCTGGGTCGTACAACTGGACGACGTGAGGCGCCCCAGTTACCGCTGGAGAGACATGATCGAGGATGACTACAACTGGCAGGAGGTGGCGCAGGACGGGGCACTGCGGCGTAAGATCTGTTCGGAGGCCAAGATCCATTTTGGATCGCTGCGCCAACAAAGTTAGTTACTATTTTAATTGCATTTACTTCTGTCAATTACTTATTATTTAATACAAAATTAATAACAGTAATTGATTAGTAATATCTTACAAAATTATGTATCTAAATAGTAGATTGTTTGCTATAATAAAAATTTAAACCTTTTAATATGGATAGCTATCAAAACTTATTTAAAGTTAAGGAATATGTAAAAATTAAGGATACTTTAAGCAAGGTTTCTACCTAAAACTGAAAAATAGATAAAGTGGTAAAAATTTAAGGACTTTTACTTTAAACGATACTTTTACTTTAAACGAAATTTTTTTCTGTACCGCAGGGAATCGAAGATACATATGTGATTAGCAAGAAATATATAGTGTGGGGCTTACAGTATAAAGCGTCGTATTAAAATAATTATTGTCATAATGAAGTCCAATTATATTCAAATAAATTAAACTATAAATAACAAAAACTACATTAGTTGTCCATTAAGATCGTTTATTTAAAATTCCTACAACATTTGAATTCTATCTATATTCGAGATTCAACTGGTTGTTGACACGCAATGTCGGATTGCCGCTTGGAATAGATTGTTTGGCTTTTGCAAACTACCCGCATATTTATGTTAACGATTTATGTACCTATATTCGATTAGTTAAAAATTAAGAGAACAATTCATAATTTTATAATGTAAATTTCGAGGGTATTAACGAATGAATCGGAACGAATACGAGTACAGATTCAATCTACTTTTCTTATAGTGACAATTATTATCCTAATTAATTGAAAACCTAAGGAGTTTTTTGAAAGGTTATCCATATTTTGAAGTAAATTATCTAAAGAACAGTAAAATAAGGTAAGAGAAATTTTATAGAATTAAGAACAAAATGTATTCAAGTAACTTATAATATGAAACCTTTAATATACACATCTATTACCATTAGTTACAATCTTTTTTTAAATATTTTTTTCTGTTATTTCAGTTTGTGTCCTTACAAAAGCAATGTGGAATGCCAACTATAATACAATAATTTATAGCTTATTTGTACGTATTACAATAATCTATATATGTACATATATTACCCGATCAAGGTATTATTAGTAGTGACTCAAAAGTAGCAACATCGCAGTTGGTAAGGATTGCACTTACGATCTCAGGTGGTAGTTTCGATATTCTCATCTCACCGTTGATGTCCAACCATATTGTCCTAGCACAAGCACTTATAATTACCTAGTTATAAGTGCTTGTTGGAATGCTGAACAGAAATACCTTCAAAGAATACTTCGCCAAGTCGAAAATCGTAGGTTTAGAGGAAGAGCGTCGAAAGAAAAACGTCGACATTTGCTATATAATTAAAGCTGTTTTAATGAAATTTACTGGTTGAGTAGTTCAATTATTGTTAGTTAAAGTTGCATAATTTTATTATATATTTGTTCGTTATCAATTCAAACTTAGCGCGTGTATTCAACAGAACAATCATATTTGGCGCACGATTTTCCGACACTCCCGCAGAAAACCGGCGTCTGAGTGGTAGCTTAGCAGCCGCGCTTCGTACGGTGAGCGGCTGAGTTCCGGAGGCCCAATAATTTTCCCAGTTTCGCCCGCAGGTTAGCTGGTAGAGAGTGCTCAGTGGTATTAAGTCCTCCTGTAGTGCATTGCAATTTATCTTTATTTATATATAACCCCTGTTTATTAATGATATTTCTTTCAAAATATATTTTTTATTAAAAAGCGCTTACAAACAAATATAATGGATCTAGTTTAGAATATTCAGCATTATATAAGTGTGTAATACCGCATAAAACAGACTTGGATGCATTTGAGACTTACGAGTGTGGACGTTGTAACAAGTGATTATGAGTGTGGCGACATACTCTTTAAACTCGCCGCAAACACCACATTTCGAATGCGTTCAACATTTTCTGTTTATTTGTGTGAAAGTCCAAGTTTCACAGGCTATGCCCGATATCAATTTTTGTATATATATCGACGCAAAAAAGCGAAAAGGTAGTAAACGGCAAAATGAAAACTTATCACCAGAGCCAAAAAAACCTAATAGTAGGGGAGCCCACAAGGGGATTTTGGAATTGACTCGAGCGTGGCAGATTAATATAAGCTAGGATACCTTACACATTGATAAGTACCTTCAGCCAGTATGGCCCATAATATAGGGGGGAATGCTCAAGGGATCCTGTCAGATCAAAAAATCGATTATCTAAAATACCCCAGCACGTACTGAAAAAATTGTATGTGATCATTTAAAAGCAGTAAGTTTCAACGCTGTATAAAATTTTCTATTGGTCGTAGTTGTGAGCCTCAGACCATTTGACGCAGTATGTTTTTGATCCCAATATGCAATATTTTCATTTAAAATGTGTGTCATTTACATCTTTTTCAATTTTTGGGTCGATATATTGCTATATCTATATATATCGCGCCTTGGGTGAGGGCTATGTCCAGCAGTGGACTGCCGCGGGCTGATATTGATATTGATATTGATATTGCTATATTTATGTTTTTATATTATATGTATCAAAACTTGTATATATAGATATACAAATAGTGCAAGTATTTAACTTCTAGCGTGGCTGTGACGAGTATATTCGTTATCAACATGTTTTACATAATTTCTATTATAAAATATAAAGCTAAATACCGTTTATCACCATATACTCTACTTTTCCTATAAACTACTTTTTATGTCTCATATGTTTGTATATATACGTTATCGATTAAAAAGCTCGCTGTTTAGGCATGTATTACATTGGACGAAATTAGGCCATTTACGAGGTTGAAAAAAAAAGAATTCGCAGTATCTAAGAATCGCGATCGCCATTGACATCTAAACAGCGTGGCCGTGTTTACACCGAGGCGTGGCGGGCAGCCGGTGTGTTTACAAACAATAAATTATTTACTCCGCCGCCGGCCGTGCAGCGTCACCGCGCGTCACCACACGTCAGCGCCGCTCCCAACCGCCACCCAATCCCGTTCTATTGCGTCTCACATTGCAATTTATTGTTGTGCAATACATATCTATCGTAGATATTTTTTTATATCGCACCTTATTTCCACGTGTTTTATTCAATTGCGTTCCAATATACACATTGGCGAACTAATTGACTCAGTGGCGAAAATCCTGCGTCGGAATAAATATGTGTAAATATCGACGATAAAAACGTATTTACTGTAAGTAGAAAATGACGTATTTTGGTTTTATAGACCATTTGAATCAGAAAAGACGTACGTTTTCTGTCGTCGATATGATCGCTTACAGGTATTTATTTAGAGACTGGACAAGCGTGTTGGGTTAATAATGGTTGGTTTTGGTATTATAAAAAAATAAAACACTTTAATAATAGTTTTAAAAGCATAATATTTCACTTCCACCAGCATCTCTTAGACAAGCGTGGTTGGTTTCATGGTTTTATGTCTATCCTAATAAGATAATGTGGTAAAAAATATAATTTATACATTGCAGAGTGTAGTAGACATCAATTTCACTTTATTGAATTATATTTCACTCAATCTACGTATGGATAAGGTACTCCATTGTGTCATCGGAAATACATATTGTTATATAATTAAAGCAGCGATGGCACCGTTAGGAAGAATTGGCCTTACGATCTGACGTTTTGAGTTCGTATCCTTCACCGGACTATTATTGTAACCCATATCGTAGTAAATGCATTATTAGTTCAGTTGGAATGGTTAACAAGAGTTCTAGTAATATTAAAAATGTTGTCAGTCTTCTTGGTTTTTTTAAAAAGAAAAATACAACCATAACTTCCACTAGTGGACAAGGACTCCCGCAATCAAGACTGTTGCCGAAATCATCAGATAGACGCTGCGAAGATACTGGTATTATAGCTCCTATAGTCGTATTGTATAAGTCAACTGTAAGAATTTAGGTGGCCCTACTCTGTGGCAGGAACTAGAAGCATATTTTTTCACCGCCCACATATGTACATATGTCCTACTGCCGCACATGGGCAGCTTCTTGAGGGACGAACATTAACCCACCACGATTGTCGAATTGGCGGGGTAACTAATTATATATAGGCCATACACATATTTATCCCGATGTGGAGATCGTGCCCGCGACCATTGACTCCGTAAGAGGCAGCCTTGCCACTGAGCCAATTAGTCGTCGAACTAATAGCATATATCACACATTATTGTAATGTAAATCATGATATAATAAATATTGTCTGACTTTCGAGCCACATGTGTTAATTATTAAATCTTTATAGATCATCAGTGATCGAATATGTACAGGAATAATTTTCTTTTACGTCACAATAATTCGTAAAAGTGTTTTAAGAGACTTACTGTTGGCGGCCGTACACACAATATTTGTATACAGGTATATTTGTATTCGGAGGACTCTTTGGAGACCACATATCGATTTTATCGGCCGTTGATCCCGAGATTAGATTTCGCACTCACGAAATTAGAAAATGTAGTGTTAACATACAGGTGTGTATAAAAATATGTGATTTTATGCAAAGCGTTTTGATTTTTGTATTATAGTTTTAGATATTTGGCTACATTTTTGATTCGATTGATCACTGACTCTGAAGGCACTAGCTTCACTGCAATGTAGCAAATAGAATTAAAGTATTCTAGAACTTTTCCCGCAAACTTATATCATCATGTTTTTATTTCATTTTCATAATCTTATATTATCATTAGTTATATAGTTTAATTGTAGTGGCATATTATACAATACAGTTCGATTGAGGCGTATAAATGGAATGGTATGAAATAAATGCGAGTATCGTGATTGAATGCAAAAGTCCATAGAACTTTTAGTAAGATAGCCACCATTTTATCAAAATGTAACGTGACAAGCTGACAACTACATTTGAAGATACTTGATATTATTGTATTTTACTTGACACTGGCATAATAATTATTATGTATTACCATCAAAGGAAAGAAAAAAGTATCCTAAAGAGTCATGTCAAAACGCAGGTGTAATCTTGTGAAAATAAAATAAGATCACGTATGTATGTATGCGCAAAAGATAGCATAGGACGTAATGTGAAGGTGTTTTATGATAGCCTCCTCAGAGAACGCTGATACGGGTTTAATGAGGTTATGCGGAGGTCAATGTCAATGACCCTTAGAATTTATATTAATAATAACTGATGTAGTAATATTAATAAACTGATATATGAAAATAAAATCTAATTTCATTTTAAGCATTTTTATGTAAGTAATTGGTATAAAAGTTATAAAAAAAAATATTATAAAATTAAAAATACACATATAATTAAAATACAATTTTTAAATGAGAACGAATCTCATTTGACAATTTAAATGTTGACAATCAAAATGTGGTTTGTTTTAAGCAGTTTTGAATATTTTTGACTGATTGATATAAATTTAATAATAATAAAATAAGCGACTATAACGTTACAATAGAATAAATTATATCTACTTTAGGAGAGGAGAAAGTAACTTATATGTCAATAACTACGAAAAATACTTTCCAAGCCAATTCTGAAGTATTCCTGTTAACCTTATCTTTAATTTATGTATCCTCATATATTGTATAGGTACTCGATTATTTGATAACATCGCTATATGTCTCACTAATATATTGTCTTATGTAATATATAACATACTTATATTAATTAATTCTAATAACGCTCATATTCATCATTTTTAATAAAGTCCGAATGTCATTTGCCGACCGTTTATTGACAAGGTGACCTATGAGTTCTACCGTATAGTCGTTGACTCATGCGATTTGCTTGTATAAGCCATTTTTATATATTTACGTATATAATATATTTATTTAGGTTTAGATATTTACGTATATAATATATTTATTTAGTTACTTAAATACAAGGTTGTCGCAACTTTGTCTTATTTTCAGTATTCCGCAAACAGGCTCTAAAAACAGGCTTTTATACGTCATGCATCCTTGCCTACATCTACTACACCTAGATGGTATATTTATTTAAGTAGGCCTAACTTGAAAACAAGGTTGTCGCAACTTTTTCTTAGTTTCAATATTCTGCAAACATACTTTTATAGAAGTTATGTATCATAATTTTCGGGCATAGTGCCCGAATTAATGTTTTAAATGCAAGTTTTTAAATATTTTACATTGCACAATTACTTTAGTATCAATTATATTATTTATTCTCAAATTATTAAAATTATTGGTATCCAAGAGCACGAATTTGTGACGTACTTAGACCTTACTGATATTCGTAACATATATATTTATTTTATTTACTTTGAGATCAAATTTGGATGTTACATCAATGCTATTTTTGTATTATCCCTACAAAAATCTTACACTGGACTAAAAATTGTCAAGGGCTTTTTCTTCAAACTTTCGTTGATCTTTTAATATTTCATTAGACTTGTTAAAGATGAAACCGTTGTTACAAGGGAACTGTATTCTCTTCTGAATTCATATTAGTAGAGTAGAAAATAAAACATTTTGTCTAATACAATATATCGAAGTAAATAATAATAACAAGCGACGTTATACGCAATGTCAGTCAACATTGACAACTATTAAATACGCACTGAAATACGTTCTCGGTTTAGGCAAACCCGCACGAATTATCCAGAGTCATTTAAATATAGAATGGGTTTACCCAATTTGTGTAACGCTAATTTCAAGAAGCATTCGTCACGCACTAATATCTCGATGTACACAAGTTCAAGCGGTTTTTTGCGATCAAGCTAATACATCATAATAACATCAATATCAGCCCGCGGCAGTCCACTGCTGGACATAGGCCTCACTCAAAGCGCGCCATCTATCCCGATCTTCGACTACACGCATCCAGTCTCTGCCAGCGGCCTTGCACAGATCGTCGCTCCAACCCCCCTGTGTGTGGGACGCCCCCCTGCTAGGGGGGCGTCCCACACTACGTTTGCCGAGTCGCAGTCTCCACTCCAGCACTCGTCTACTCCAACTATTGTCGGTTCTCCGACAAACGTATCCAGCCCATTGACACTTCAGTATGCTAACTAGAAGAGCTATGTCGGTGACTCTGGTTCTCCGGCGAATTTCTTCATTTCGAATTTTATCCACTCTGAGCATAACCCTCTCCAGCGAGTCTGAGCGACTTTGAGCGTGTGAAGAAGACAGACCGTCAGTGTCCACGTTTCGGTACCGTTAGAGAGATGATGTATTTTAATTGTAGCTTAATAGGGCGCTGCGAGGAAATGCTATAATAATTATACGTTTCTCTCGTAAACAGACAATTATTTTTTAAGCTGTAAATGAAACAGTTGTCAAAAAAATTTCATTGCATATTCGGGTCATAAAAATACTGCGTCGAGTGGTCTGAGTTTCACAGTTCCACGACCAACAGAAAATTTTGTGCAGCGATGCAAGATAAAATTTTTTCAGAAATCTTAAGTTTTCTTGGCTCTGGTGGTAAGATTTCATCTTGCGGTTTACTACTTCTCGCCTTTTTGTGGCGATATGTACATATATTCAGTGTCCTTTTTTCTATGAACGATCTATAATTTATTTTTCTATTAACGATTTTCTTTAAAAAAATTAAATTGTTCGATTTGATTCAATCTTAGATCTACGAAAATTTATATTTACTTCTATGTATTATAGCAAGAATTAATGATCAAACGGTCGCGGCTATTAATCCAGTCTATCGTAACAAGGAAAAGAATAGTATATGTTTCATATATATGTATATCTGATTAATTGGCCACCACTATATTGTAGTATTTTTTTTTTACCTCGTAGTATGGTCTTTGTCACGAACCGCCAATTGGACTTCAAATCTTGCGCCGCAAGTGGACTTGGATAGGCCATACTCTCCGAAAGAACCCCGATCACATTCCCAGACAGGCGCTGAATTGGACTCCTCAAGGGAAAAGGAAGCGAGGCCGACCCAAACACACCTCCGTAGCGGCTGAGATGAAATCCATCGGGTTAACGTGGCCTGAAGTTAAGCGCGTCGCTCAAAACCGATCCCAATGGAGAAGCACCGTGGACGCCCTCTGCCCCACCTCGGTGACAAAAGACCATAATAAGAAGTGTGGTCTTTGTGCAAAGGTTATCCGTTAGATATTTTGTTTGATGTCAAATAGTATTATAATTGTAGTAGTATTCCGGTTCTAAAGGTGTATCAGAGGTAGTTTAATTACTAGACATAAAGACAATCAATTATACAATCAAATTGGTAAAAGGTTGCAATTATATCATAAGCTGTAGCTTATGCAAGCCCCATTATTATTTCCGTTCCGATGTGAAGAAAGTAACACTTATGCCTCTTAAGTTAATTATAAAGTATTATGAAACTATTCCTTTTAAGTATTAAACTCCATTTCATTATCAGTTATCCCAGCGCCATTTACTATAGAGTAGATGGCGCTGGGGTCGTCTATGCAATTGACATTTATGTTGCGTCTCAAAACACATTTAATTAATAGAAGAATAGTCTTCATGGAAGACAGTGTTTAATTTTTGGGAAATTAACATCGGTTTGTACAATACAGTAAACCCTCGTATAACGCGTTCTCCTATAACGCGGAACCGATCTACCGCGTTATAGGAGAATGCGTTATACGAGGGATCACTATAATGTATAATCAATGTTGCTAAAACTCAAAAGCTGGGAACAAGAACTAAACAAAATAATTTAATTTTATAAAAACAAGATGCGCAAACAAGTTGATTATGTACTGTCGAATCATTATAAATTTTTCACAGTATATACAAATATATGTCTTAGGAATCCACGCGTTATACGAGGGACATGAAATCGCGATATAGGAGGGTTAAATGTATATCGTATTTTTAAAATTTCAGTTTATCGTAAATTCTATAGTGCACAATTTTGAAACAAATAAAAGACATATTATTCTCTGTAGCTTTTGCAGTAGCAAGCTGTATTTATGTGTATGTGTATATGAGTATGAGTAGTTATATATACGGATGTATTTGTATGTACGAGTGTGCCAGTATGAATGTCGTCACTGTGGTTGGCTGACCACGTTGGTTCTTGCTGAAAACCAGCGCCGGGTGCTCCAATTAGAGCGCCCGGCATATGCTGAGCAAGAACCATTTTATGACACTCGTTAGATTAACATTATTTTCTTTTTGTTTTGTGTTTTTATTTGTATATATAATATTATTAAGGATTCAATTTTAGTTATTGTAAAAAAAAGATGTCATAAATAAAGTTTTTCTATTCTATGCTATTCTATTTTAAGTGGCAATGGGCTAATCATGTCTGTCGGAGAACCTATAAGCCTGGTGTATGTAAGATGCTCCCCAGTTATATAGCTCCCCACGGTTTTCACTCGAGCCCTTTTCGACTCGTTATATTACTTTATCATTATTTTTGAAATCCAATAATTCATGTTAACGGGTCCCAATTAAAAAACAATATTTCACTAAAGGAGTACATATCGATTTCATTAACAGTAAAACACGCTCGCAATATAAATTGCATTTATAAATAAACCAGACAGTTCTTTGGTTAACTCGAAGAAGGAAAACGGTGACATCGCATTCCGACCTTACGTATAGCTGTGTGTATGTATGTACCTATGCGTATAATTTGTTATATTATGTTAATTTAGTCGCGAGTCGAAAGGCGGGCGGCCTTGGGAGGCGCCGTATGTCCCCGGTGTATTACTTATTGACGGCAAGTGATATAGATTGTACCCACTTCGCGATCATTTTAATAAGTGTTTTAATGGACGTCTCAATTTCGATTTTTTTTTCAAAAGTCATTGTGTACACCTAACACGCATATGCGGGTGCACGCTCGCACGCCCACTTAAATGCACGCATGAATAAACACACTCATGCGCGCATGAATAAACACACACATGCACGCATGACTACATACACGCAGGTATATGTACATGCAACCACGTGATACGTGTTAGAAACTTTCAATAATAAGGGAGAGGAGCTGTAGATGTTTTGCGACCTAGGTATGGCTAAGGGAGAGTAGCAAAGCTTCTACTCAGGCTGACGTTTTCTACTAGCATCCTAGTCACCTTCCTTCCCTACCTTTCCCTACCTTATCACCTTCCCTACCTTTGTCCATCAATAAACTAAACTGTGTCAAATATTTAGTTAGAAACAAGTGTAAATTTTGAATTGAAACAAAGTAGTGAAAAACCGTTTAACCATTTGGTACTGCCAGATTAGTCAACATGTTCATCTACTTCCGTATCCCGCAGTAATTAAATCGTAACATTATTTACAAATACCAATCAGTACCATTTGATCGCATCCAACGGAGGGCATCCTGAATTATCGGAGGTCGCAGGATTTCCGATAGGCTCGATCCATTATATATATATGTGTACTTAGAGATCTGTCACCTCTCTGCGTACTATATCGAATATATTATGGCGAATGTTGCGAGAAACTTCAAGCCGCACATTTTTATCATAGGACGACGCGTAGTAAAATTTTCAATCAATATAAAAATTTAAAAAAAAAACGTTCAATCCCCATTGTTACTGACAGTCCACTACCGTGCGATTCAATCGCAAGAACAGCTTCCGCAAGTTACGAGAGAAACACACCGTAGTAGATCGCCACTCATCCAGATGATGGGGATGGAATTTTCCTTTACGGCGAGTTGTACGGTTGTGGTATTCGGCGGCGGGAATTATTCCTCGAAGTGCTCCCCATGATAGAAGCGGTAAAAAATGCTGAGTGATGAGACATCTCTCCGCAGCGCTAGAGAATCATGCCGATCGGTGAGATGTTGGTCATCGACGATTCGGATCGCACGACTTTGAATGCGGTCAAATGGAAGAAGTTGATACTGGGGAGCCCCGGCCCAGAGGTGAGAACCATGTGTGGCCTGACTTGTGCCTTGTACAGTTGGAGACAATGGCCAGATGTGAAATACTGTCTCGCTGAGCACACCCAGCTTTAACGAGGCCAGCTTGGCCTTTTCTTCCAGATGGCCGCGGAACCGGACGTCATGCGATATGTCAACGCCAAGGATTCCGATACACGGCTTAAGATTAAGGGGAGTGTCTCCAAAGCGAGGAGACACGACAAAGGGAATCTTTTTGGTAGAAAACGTCCAAACTTGTGTCTTTTTGAGGTTGAATTCGATTATGTTACGCTGACCCCAATCCGAGACCTAGTCTAATGAGGTCTGTACTTCAGACACAAGTTTGTTCCGACGCTCTTTGGCATGTACCTGAGAAATGTTAGCACGGCCGGAGTATAAGGCATCACCCGTGGTGTCATCTGCATTACAGCGCATGCTACTAATTTGTAACATATCGTTGATATGCAGAAGAAACAAAGCAGGGGAAAGCACACAGCCTTGCGGAACACCAGCATTCATGGGCTTCAAATCCGAGCAAAAATCGTCTAAAACGACTTTTATGCTTCGATCCGTCAGGAAGCTGGTATAAAAGAATAGAATTTTTTTATGAGATAGGAAAGCAAACGAGCAAGCGTGTCCCCTGATGAAAAGTAATCAACGCTGCCCATAGACATCCGCAGCGCCATAGCCAGTGCGAAAGCTTTGCCGACCTTTAAGGAAAGTGTCGTTATGGGAGTGGGAGGGGTAGGGTGTTGGGCCTCTGGAACTCAGCCGCTCATCATACGAAGCAAGGTAGCTAAGCCACCACTTACACGCCGGTTTTCGGCGGGAGTGTGGTATTTCCCCGGGCGAGCTGGCCCATTCATGCTACATACAAATATTATGCCATTCTTGCCAAAGTATTCATCTGCAGCGTGCATTTCTACCACTAGAAATGTTTTAATATTACTAGAGTTCTAGAAACTAAAAGCTATTAGTGTTTGTGCTCGGAAAATATGGTTCACATCAATAATGAAGTGGTAAAATTGAACCCCAGACCTACGATCGTAAGCGCGACTTTAATCAACAAAACTTCACATCTAGAAACAAAGCTCAACATCTAGAATTTGATAGAAATATACTCTTAATATTGGAAATAAAAATATATCCGTCATTGACGTCGGTATTACTTCGCAGAAATACCAGAAACGTAATTAGCGTAACACGTCACAACATTAAACCATAAGTACTACTATAAGTAAAGTGGTCGAACTAATTGGTCGATTGATCAACAATAATGTCATTAAGAAAAAAAAATATAGGTAACAGAAGATTAAAAATCGAATCATATTCAATTTGGTTTTATAGGGATTTTATAAATTGACACATGAACATATGTTAAATCTATTATCTTTAATAACAGCCTGCAATAATTCAATGTTGAACAAAGGCTTATCTTAAGAAGCGCCCTCGAGCTCGATTTTCGGCTTCATGCATCCAGTTTCTGCCAACCGCTCATCTGCTGCGCAAATTATCATTCCATTTCGCCGGAAAGCGTCTTTTTTATGGGATGGGAGGTAAACAAGCAAGCGTATCACCTAATGGAAAGCATTTAACGCCATAGACATCTTCAACACCAGAGGCATCACAGATGCATTGCCGGCCTCAGAGATAAGAAGTACGCTGGTTTTTTGAAGGTTTCAACGTCGAATCGGTTCGGAAATACCGCCGAAGGCAGCTGGTTGCATAGAGTAGTGGTGAGTGGAATGAAGTTTCGGGAAAAACGCACTGTACTGGAACGCCATTCATACATCATTAGATAGTGGGGATGAAACTTTTCATTTCGGCGAGTCTTACACTACGTTTTACGAAACGCGGTCTCCATTCCAGCCATATCTAATGCAGCGATTGTTGGTTCTCCGACAAATAATCTATGAGCATTACCGCTTTAATTAAGTAAATCAGAGTCTACATACTTAGACTCTACTACATAACTACATATGTCAGTGACTTTGGTTCTCCGGCGGATTTCTTCATTCAGAATCCAATCCAAACCATATCCACTTAATTTAGGGTAATAAATAAGGGATAAAATTTGTATAAAAGCTGAATTGAAATACTAATTAAAAAATCTACTACAATTACTATGAATGGATAAAATTAAGTTTAGAGCATATCATTTCTAGGTGATTGCTAAATAATAGTTTTATATAAGTTATAGGGAGCTAAAGGAAAAAGATATACACCTAAAGGGTAGAAATAAGACCAGTCAGAAAGAATCTAAAGCCGAAGTATTTGACATGCACATAGGGTGCGACTGTAAGAGCTAAAATGATTATTTGTAAAAGAAAATGAACAATCACGAAGAATACCAAATAAAAGAACCCAATATTATGCGTCAAAAATAAATGACGAAACACATAATGATATGCATAAATACTTATTTTTCATTAGAAGATTTTAAAACTACAATTTATTCGCTGAAGCGATTAATAATTGATATACTATAGTCTCCTGTGGAAGGTGGTAGATATTTCGTACAATTAAATTATTAATTGGCGACCGATTGGCTCAGGGGCCCTCCGCCCGCGGAGTCAATGGTCGCAGGTTCGATTCCCGCATCGGAATAAATATTTATATGGACTTATAAATGTTTATTCCGAGTCTGGTAATCCCCCCAATCCGCATTTCCTTTCCTGCCCCTTCCTTTCTTCTCTATCCTTTCCCTTCCTCTCCGCCAATCCACGGTCTGCCGTGCCAATGTATGCGTGGCTAGGGGCGAGCCTAGTCGTAAGCGTGCCGATCGTTCCGGGGTCGGGCTCCGCCGGGGACTATGGTGCCTTACCTCAGCATGCAGGGCTCTGCTGGGGCTGACCTCCATCCTCCCTTGCGGCTCGTGAGATTCACTAAGACGAATTTAATAAACCTAATTTATCGAAAATGACGGCGACGTGGTTCGCCACCCGTCACGTCCTGATTCTCACGAGGGCGAAAAGCGACCAATGACGAGCCGTTTCGCTGTATATATATAATAAGTGAATATATATATAAAAATAAAATATTAATATATTATTAATTTATAACCATATACGTTTAGCAATGCAACCTACTGGCGGACAGGAAAATTACGACAACATGGTGACCTAATTTGAGGGAATTATTGTGGAAAGATTAAGTATTATTTTATATAAAATTAAAAATGAAACATTAATTATCTTACATTCTCAATTTTTTAGTACGACAGCTATTTGTTACAAAAAGTTGAAAATTACGGCAATACTTTCTAGTGGATATTCAATACTAAAGTTAAGTACTTAAAGAGAACAGTAGTAATCTTACATGTATAGTATAGATTAGTACAGTAACATTGTTTCATGTTGTTTATTTTAATAAATTATAATGTAATGATGTTGTTTTTATCAAGAAACTATTCATAAGATAGTCGATGGTATAACGTTTATAATGAATACTGCGCAAAAAATAATCTTGCTTTCAAGACTTCAAATCATCAGCATCGTTATGAACAACAACAGATTATAGCATTCTACTTTTGGTCACAGTTTTCTGCTAAACTTGACGAATATGCCTGTAATCATCACGCTTTCCTTAAATGTCGGCAATGCTTCCGCACTGTCTATAGCTCTGCGAATGTCTATGGGCGGCGTTGGGTGACACGCCTGCTCGTTTGCCTTTCTAACCCATAAATTAGATAGTTTAACGGAAAACGCTCCAGTTATTTTGCATCAGCTATGTTGATGAATGTCACCATGGTGTAACAATTTATGTTTATAACTGATTTTAGGGTTATAATGCCATGAATGTGTTGAGAGCACCTTTTATATTTTTGACTAAGAGAGCTATTTTAATTTTAAAGCTTTTTGTATTAATTTTCACACACACACAAACACACACACACACACACACACACATACACACACACACACAATCACATGTACATATACGCGTCCATTTGTATATATAAACAATTTGCTTAAATACAAAAGCTAACATTTGAAAATAAGCCGTTAATGGTGTTTTCTTGTTATCTCTTTTGTACTGATTTTATTTTGTCATTTACACTGTTTAATTTTTAACGTGCTGCTCTTAACCTATTGTTAGTACATTTTTATGAGAGAGCTGTATAGTATATATAGATATCAGTAACTGACTTTATTATTTTACAATAATCTTATAAAATAATATATCTTGGAATAAGATGTTGTTATGAAATAAATAAAAGCCTACACACACGCCGGCGACGCTTCTGCAATGGTGTTGCGGATGTCTACGGGCGGGGTCGATTGATCTTAATCAGGCGACACGCTTGCTGGTTTTCTCTTCTTTCGCATATTAATTAAGTATTTTATATATTTTTATTATCTTACAATATTTTTTTTATTTATACATATTACTTTTACATCATTTTATATATTATTTATATTATCCTTTATTTACATATTTTTCTCTTAATAACAATATTATTAATATAAAAAAAAATCTCTTTAAAAATAATATTATTATTAGGGTTATTAATCCTTCGTGGCGGGATAAACCAAGCACACGAAGGATTAAGCATGCAAGGAAAGGAACCTTCTCACGATCCTAGCCGTGCACAATATGGCTGCTTTTTGAATTTTGAATTTAACCCACTTACCTAAACCTAACTTGGACAGATGGGCGTCGAAATTTATTTACATATTTATTATTATTATTTTAAGTTATTTAATAATTATATTTTCAATATTAATACTTACTAAGCCGACCTGAAGTGATCTGTATGAAGTTCTAATCATCATTGTAGTATTTAATTTATGATTTTTAACCTTCTTTGTTTTAATCTGTTGCATTTGCCTAACAAATTAAAAAATAAAACTGAAGCCTTCAATTTATATCACTTAAAATATATTAATATCGTAAGAGTGTTGTAGATAGTCTGAAGTTCTCTAGAAAACGAAATATACAATATAACAAAATTGAAGTGGATATTTTAAATAAAGCCATTTAGGAACCATTCATTGATTTTTAACCCTGTGGAAACGTAAGAACAGCAATGAATAAGTTGTTCCTGTTTTAAAAACCTTCAGCAGACAACGGAAAACGATAAAGTAACCGACATATAACGTGATATTACACAACACAGAGTATTTGAATGTCTGCATCATGACATAAGCTTCGTGCGACAGTAAAAGTATCAGATTCTTTCTAGTTGGGTTTGTTAAGTTTTAGCACGGTGTGCAAATCGGTAATTGTTTGGCCTTGGTAACTGAAAGTCATCGGTGGACATTGACATTAAAATTCATATAAACTATTGCGTATTATACGTGTCCAGAAATTGCTAATAAATTAATTTCTTCCGACTTCATATTAAGGTGATTATTACTATTTGTGACAGCGCTAACTTTATCCCTTACTTTAATTTTACTAAATGGGAAATTGAATCTGCTTATTATCCCTTTAGAGGATTTTGTTGATAATCCTTTTCTGTTCATTGTACGAGCATTATGCTGGCAGATATTTGGCTGAAAACGCTTCCGTGACTCCTGCGGTGTCGCGGTCGTCGTATGGGCGGCGTTGATTGCTTTCCATCAGGCGGCACGCTTGCTTGTTTTCCCTTCTATCCCATAAAAAGGTCTTTTATTTTTTTCTCCGCTCAAGACCAACCGTCACCCGACCCTTTTATAAAAAGTCAGTGATCAAGCTATTTATATCGCTTTTTATTTATCATACTTTAAGTTTCAGTGAAAATTAAAATAAAAAATACATGTATGTTATAAATTTTAAATAGGGGCTGGAAAAGGGTTATATTGAAAGTATTAGCAAAAGTCCGCATTCGGTCCTGAACATAGAGAGGGTTATCTTTTCTCATCACTGAAACAGTGAAGCCCAAACTAATTAAATCAATCATTTACATAATATCGGCTGAGTCTGTTTGTTGAGAACCGATATTGTTGTGATTTTATGTTGTTTTTTATATATATTCACGCCTATCCCCCGCAGGGGTTGGCAGAAACCACAGAGCTCCATCCGCTACCATTCATCGCAGCGAAACGGCTCTCCATTAGTCGCTTTTCGCCTTCGTGAGAATCAGGACGTGACGGTTGGCGAACCACGTCACCGTCATTTTCAACAAATTTGGTATATTAAATTTGTCCTTAAAAAACGAGCCGCAAGGGAGGATGGAGGTCAGCCCCAGAGCCCTGCATGCTGAGGTAAGGCACCATAGTACCTGGGGGAGCCCGATCCCGGGACGGTCGGCACGCTTGCGACTAGGCTCGCCCCTAGCCACGCATCCATTGGCACGGAGGACCGTGGATTTGATGTTGTGATGATTCGTAATGCCTTAAATTTGTTTCTGTAGTTCACAGAAAACAGATAATCCTGTATGTAGGTACTCTTTTTTCTTTTAAAATGGATTCACAAGGAATTCTTTTTGACGTCAATAGTAAAACTAATATACTATCAAAACTGCGCAAGAAAATCTCTTATCATTTTTTGCAATCTTTTAGAAATTACCTCTTTAATAGATTATTGTGTATGTACGTAAGTTTAAGATTTTATAGTAATATAAAAAATTAGTATGTAACTCAAATCAAAAGCCAGCATTTTGATTAACATACATATGTATGTAACTACATATTATATTTTTATTCCATAATAATTTCTAGTCCTTGAACATCGGCTGGTACACTAGCCCTTCCTATAGAGCAAATGCTGTACAAATATACGTACACGAAAAAAGGATGTAATATCTCTCGTCATTGAAATGGTCAACTTTGCATTGCCATGTTTGAATACTCAAACGCGCTTCAACGTCCGTGAACTCTGCGCAAGAGCACATCGCATCGTAAACTTTAATATTTTAATGTTATTGCTTGGACGTCTATAAGGTCTTGCGTCCGTATCATCCAACCTTGTACAGATATCCTTAGCAACGAATTGTTCTATAAATTACTAGCTTGACTGCCGATTAATGTGACTTGATTATATTTAAAAATTATATTTTAAATAAAAATAAGCGATTTTAACGTTGCACGTTCATATCTCTTTTTTTATGAGATAGCAATCAACGCCGCCTATAGACATCCGCAGCGCCATAGGCAATGCGGAAGCGTTGCCGACCTTAAAGGAAAGTGAAATTATGGGAGTGGGAGGGGGAGGGTGTTGGGCCTCCGGAACTCTGACCGCTCACCGTACGAAGCGCGGTAGCTAAGCTACCACGTACTTCCCCGGGCGAGCCGGCCCATTCATGCTACAAATAAATAATATGCCATTCTTGACAAAGTATTCCTCTGCAGCGTGGCTCTACCACTTGATCTCATTAATAAAATAATTTAATTTACTGAAAATTTATTAGTTGTTTGCGAAATAAAGAAAATCAACAATTTACCACTTATAACAAAGTTCTAAAACAAAATTATTAAAAATTTCTATTTTTTTTATTAGACTACGAGAACAGTTTTACTCGTGTGTCGTATTAGATAATAAATATTTAATTCTAACGATCTATCTGTTTTTTTTATAAATATATTTTTAAATATTAAACATATTTTATTTAACCTTAACGTGTTCTTCATTTATTGATTTTTGTAACTTTTAGTTGTTAATTTTTTTAGCAATATCCACAGTATGTACGATACTGTGAATATTGCTAAAAAATTAATATTAAATGAGAAGGATAAGGTGAGATTTTTTTGTAGCATGGTATCTGCCCCATTCTCCTCCACTTTTAACTATATCGTGATAGATTAACCAACTTCTGCAACTTGGAAGAAGCGTTTATCCAACAATGGACGTGGATATTATTATGTTAATCAGAATCATCTTCGACCTTTGCATAATAAGTAAAAAATCGGAGGCAGTCATGAGGACTGCCGACAGAAGTGAAAACTTAAAACTGTATTTTGTAATTTCAAACTAATTGTAATATTATATAAGCAAATAAAAATTAATTTAATATATATATATATATATATATATATATATATATATATATATATATATATATATATATATATATATATATATATATATATATATACCTACACTTAAGTCAAAAATAAGACTAACATAAACAAGTAGGTATACGTTTTGTATTTGACTTAATTTTATATCGTATATATCATAAATTCGGGAAATTGAAACTTACCTATTCTGACGTCGTCATGGTACCCTGGTGACGTTACGCTTGCATGACCGGCTTGTTATGTACTTAGCGTGGTTCGATCACCGTTACTCGGTTGGCGAGTAGGGCACAGATGCTGTTATCGCGTTCATTTTCTCGCTTTGCTCTTTATAAAGAGCTGACGCATTCGTAATTAATGCCACCATACCATAAAAAAATATCAGACTTTGTTAAATTGAAATTTATTCATTATGTATTTGTAACGCAGTTTGCACAATGTTACATCTTTTATAATATATTATTTTTTTAATATATATCTGTGTTATGCTGTTGTGACTAACATATAGTACATGTTATTTTAATAATTAATTAACTTATATTATTATGTAGTACTTTTAGATTACCAAACAAATAAACGAATATAAGAATTATGTATGATGTACGTGACCTAAGTTGAAATAATGTGTTTATTATTTTTACAATATTTAAAAATTAACGTAATGTTTTATAAATATCGTTAAAGATTAAAAAAAAGCGTAAAACTACAATATAACATTTTACATTACATTGTACTATTATATCTGGCCCACATGAAAACTATACCGAAATGAAAAGAAGTACAAAAAAGAATGAAAATCAATAAAAAAATTAACAGTACATATACCTACCCATTTCCGGTGGAACGGAAATTTTAACACACCACATTTATCCAATGCGGATTGGCGGGGTAACCAGACTTGGAATAAATATCTATAGGCCATACATATATTTATTCGGATGCTGGGATCGAACCCGCGACTATTGTTTCCGTAGGCTGCAACCCCGCTATTGAGCCAATTCCATAATTATTTACATTAAAATACAGCTGATTATTCATCATTTAGTATATCTGTGGTACTGGTTTTCAGCTTTCACCCTCACGGGCGTAGAAATTGTGTCACTCATATGCTTCTACTATCATAAATGTTAATCATTTATGATAGTAGAAGCAAGCAGAATACAAAATACTAAAACATCCTAAATCAAATACTATGCTTACTTAAAAATACATGATAATCTGTTAGTCTTTTTAAGATTTAAAAATATGTAAGCGACAATGTTTCAAATGCCAAATCCACGGTCGTTAGTTCGATTATACTACTGATGGAAACCATATTTTTCGAGCACAAAAACAATTAGTCTTTAAAATAAAATATGTGTGGCCTTTGCCTGCTCTGCTATAAAAAATATATAAACATCAGGTACAAAGGTTAATATTTCCAAAGCAATGGTCACCCTATTAAGAAGGCGGGGGTCAATGACCAGTGCAGATGCAATGATAAGTGTTCGGTATGACAGAAAAGAGTTTGCAACGATGCGAAGCGATTTTTGGCTTTAGATTAGAAGACCAATACTTAAGCTCTTTCATATCATATTTCATGTTAATACTTCATAGCAAATTCAATATTTACGTGGCTTTAGTAGATTTATTATTTGTCCTTTTATAAAAAATATGATAACTGTAGAGGACATGGTTTCAGGTGGTAAAATTTAATATCTTTAGATAGAAATACACACTTTAGTCTCCCAAATACTATATACATATAATTTTTCTGTTTGATCTTCTTCTAAGAGTGCTTCTCCAACTTGCGAAGATTGGCAGTCAATTCAGCACTACTCTCTTCTTCCTTCGCGAGAACTGCTGCAAGTTCTGGAGCACTCGCTATTCTGTTTGATAAAAAATACAAAAGTAAACAACGTACAAAGAATTGTTCATCAGATACATAAATGTATTTATATGTATTGGCATAAGTAAATAGTTTTTTTATGTGAAAACTCACACCAATACAAGTATATATTCGTACCAGCTGACTTTTTGAGTTATCGTTTGAATAATTATAGTCGTAACCTACGCGACATCCTGACAGATGTACATTTTTAAACGAGCAAATATAAAATTAATTAAAGTGCACTCTTACATGTAAACTGTTATTAAAAGCAAATTAAAAGTAGTTTAGTTCATCAAATTCCAACGCTATATCATGCGAACGTAATAGGCCAAACATTTTTTAAAGAATGAGGTGGTGATACGAGCAAGCGGTAAACCTCATGATTAACTAGATACTGAGATAACTAGTGCGAGGAAATTGTTAATCTGTTGTAACATTCAAGATGAAATATTTTTTATTTAACTTAGATATACTTTTGCCACGTATTCTAATATTTACTCTTAGAATACGTGGCAAAAGTATGTCCGACTTAATATTATGTCCATTTTTTTTATTTTCCTTTAAAATATATTATAATACAATACTATAAAGATGAGCTAAAATTGAATTATATAACTCATTTACAAATACTTAATATAAAAAATACGTTATCTGTAAACGAGCCTTCCTCATGAATCATCCTTTATGATTACAAAAACATGTTATGGTAAGTATAATATAACGTTATTCGTGCTAATCGCATGAATATTATAAGCTACGTTAACATTTAAAATCAAAGCTGTTGTAAGTTCAGTGAAGCGTCAGGTGTCCGTACCGCTTTAATTCCCATACCCCGGCGCCCCTGCCCTGACGTTCGCCACGTGGACGCAACAAGTGACGTTAGTGCGCATGCGCGCGCTAATGTGGCGTAACAAGAGTCGCCAACTCTTTTATCTAAGTCGGGACATTTTTTTTATATTAATAATATTATTTTTATAGAGATTTTTTTTTATATTAATAATATCGTTAGTAAGAGAAAAATATGTAAATAAAGGATAATAATAATAATAAAAACTTTATTTCAGGACTAACCCATATATTGTCAGTAACAATCTTTCTTATAATCTAGTATTAATAAAATTACAAAATTTTATAAAAATAAATTTACATTTTTTACATTTGCAAAACATTAAAATATAATACATTAATAAATCATTACAAATTAAAAAAAACAACTATCTATGTCTATAATAATTTTAAAACAGTAATTTTATGAGAAGGTAAACAAGCCGACATGTCACTCGATGAAAAGCAATCATCGCCGCCCATTAACAGCAGCAGTGCCATAGGTATTGCAGAAGTGTTTCCGGCCTTTAAGAAATTTGTACGCCTGATTTTTCGTACACTGAGAAATGTTTTACGTGAATTTAATTTTACCTATTGGTAAAATTAGTTCAAAGATCTAGTGCAATATTTTTATTCGTAATTATGTTCTTTTCTATTTTTATTTTGTATCTTTTTTCTATTTATATATATTTTTTAAAGGAAAACGACTAGCAATGACTTACGTCATTAGTTTTTGCTAAAAATCAGCGCCAGGTGCTCCAATAGAACTTCTGGATTACGCTGAGCAAGAACCATTTTGTGATACATTTTAGGTTTTAATTTTTTTCCCCTTTTTATGTTAAATTTAATATTTATTCATGTTTCAATTTTAGCATTAAGTTTTTGTAAATAAATTTGGCACAAATGAACGTTTCTATTTCTATTTAATGTTTTGATTTTACTAAAATTTATGTTTATTTTTCCAACGAAGCATAAATACTTGTGCTAGGAGAATATAGCTCATATCGATATTCAATTGTATTAAAATAAACGAATTACTGACGCAGTGAAATTATGTTAGGCTCATTGACGATATGAGATAATGAGGGCAAACACATTTAATTAGCTTCGTAACAAGTAAACAATATTTTTAAAAATTTCTCCTTTTCAATTGAAATAAATTGGTTACCCTACGTCTTCCCCTCTTGCGTCACTTTCGCTTCGGAAAACCAAATCACGCAGTACTTTTCCACTACGAGTCTACGCTTCTGGGTCAAATTATATTGATAGTTTACGCCTACCTGGATTTTACGTTAGATATTTTCAAATAAATTTCATAGTCCATATGACACATACGTGTATGTATAAGTATAATTGTAGCGCCAATTACTTTATTTGGTTCAAGGTTAATTAAAAAGAGCCGCAGCAGCTCTGGAGTACGGCGCACTATTATCTTTTCTTATTCTCATTCGTTCCTTCAATTCTGAAGATCACAACCCGATAGCAATGATGATGACTGACGAATTTGTAAGGACTGTTTACTTACTGTTAGGTTACTTTTATCGTGGAAAATTTTTACATTTACTAAATAAAATTTTACATTGTAGTTTAGTTAAGTTAGTCAAATAACTAGTAACACTAAAGCCGTGAAAAAAAAATTGAGAATAAAATATTGCTTCTATTTGTCCAATTAATGGCTAAAGATGCATTTTCAAATTTTCATATAAGTCTCCCATAAGTCTTTTATGATTTGTTTCACCTGCTGTGCGAATGCATCGGACACGAGGGGCATACGTTTTTCGTCAATTGTTCAAAAATTGAAGCACACTGACGCTGCTGAGAGGCTCAACTTCGACAGACAGATTATTGAAAAATTTTCGTCCTTCAGCAACATTTTATTTTCGAATGTGACACATTTTAATCTTATCGGCCAAGAAAAGAAAAAGACAAAGTATAAAATGATTCATTGAGTCAGTTGTTACTTTATGCAAATCCATTATTCTTCAGATGGAGAAAAAAATAACTACTTTGCTAAGATCCGTGAAAAACAAATTCGAGAAATAATTTGAGTATACGAACAGTCAGTCATTCAACGGTTGAGTTCCGTGGAGTCTATTTATCACTTATGGATGCCTCGTGTCGAGCCGATACACGTGTCGTGTACATTATTAAAAATTGATGTTGTGTGTGTATACTGGTTCGTATACATACCATATTATTTTCCGCATTTGTTTTACGCGGATATTAATCTTATTACAATGTAATTAAGTTAAATTGTTATGTTTAGATACGCGTAAAAGAGAAAACTATGTCAAGCAAATCTTGATATTCAGGATTGAGGAAGCGAATAAGATGCTTTAAACAATCTTGTTTTCATAGGTTATTTTGTTAAGGACAGCCTAAATAAATAAGGTTACTTTACTTACTTCGTATATCAAAGATTTCAAGAGATAGATAAAAGAGCAAGAAATAAAAGAAAGGGAAAGGAATTAGGCCTACGGACCCCTGCATTTACCGTAAGAAACACATAGTAAAAAGTATATAATAACTTGATGACGATATTCTGTTAGAGTTCGGTACTTTCCCGGTCTTCATCCAACAAAGGCTGTGCCACTATGAACTTGTTATTGATTTTCTCAAGGGCGCAGAAGGCTTTTACTTCTAATAAACTTACTTGAAAGAATGCGGATTGTAAAACGTAATTATATTGTTTTTAAATCATCGTATCGCTGTGAATGAAGTTTATTTTCAAACAACATGTTCCGGGCGACCTTGAGAAGTATGTATTATGCAAAAATTACGTTTGTTACATCGGGTCACGACCTACATTTTTAAAAAATTACATTCAAAGTTGAAATGCAAAATGGTTTTTTTTCTTACTTTTGTTATAGTAGGCGTAGAGTTATCATTCTGATTGTAAATTTGGTATTACTCTGTTGGTTGCTTCTTTTTGAAAAGAAAATCTCTTTCATGCATATTTAGTAATAAGGTTATTTAAACCAAATTAAAAATAAAAAAATTAGTGTATTTAACCTACATTAGTGAAAGAGAAATGTGTATTATATTACCCAGTATTACAAATTGTTTTCTTTTTAATTAAATTTAAAATAATTAGTCAATTAATTTTAAACATATTGCGTTAAAAATAAACATTTTCTGCTGATTTAACATATAGATTATATCATAAAACAAACAGATTTACAAAAGCTTTTAACATCTTTACATAAAATAGAGGTTTTGGGAGTAAAAGTTTTAAAAAAGTATCTCAAATATGAGTATTTATCAAATAAAAATTTTAATTTATATAAACAAATATAACCATTTACACAAATCTTCGGCCTGATTATCAGAATTCGTAACTCATAAAATATTTTTTTCACTTTTGCGTTTCCGGCGGAATACTTTATATTTGTCTCAAAAATATCTTTTTTTTATATATACACTAGCAACGGATTTCTTAAATTTTATCGAACTATGAAATCAAAATCAGGTTTTTGTTGTTTTTGCACAATTTACTCGTATACATTTATGAATTCTGATGATTAAGCCGACGATATAGCCAATTTCTAATATTACATTATATAGTTATAACTGCTAGCCATGGGCCCCTCTCGATTTTGGGCGGACTGGATATGGACATTAATCCATCACGCTTGTCCAAGGGAGACTGACGATTTGAAATATCTGTACGCCATAATACATATATTTATCTCGATATGGGTATGTAAATAGCTACCATTGATTCCGAAAGCGGTAACTTCGCCATTGAGACAGTTAAAATATTAAATTTTAATTGTTTTTTGCTTATTTTTAATTAAAAGAAATGTTTAAGTAATCGTGATTGAAACGGCGCAAAATAAGAAAGTCTCACCACACAAATTCAAATTGTTGATATGTACTCTGAGACCAACAAATATCTAAGACACCCGTAGCAATTACGCGGCCATTATCTACGGATTACCCAACGGCGCGCACACTTGTAATTAAGTCGATGGCGGGATGAGCTTTTAGGGCTGTCACATCGGACATGACATAGATCTTTGAAAATTATAAAATTTTTAATTATTGAGATGTTTTCTTGGACGATACATGGCAACAAGCTAGCACATCACCTCACCAGCACGACACCTGTGAAAACAATGGTAATGCAGTACATTATCAACTTTAAGTTAAAGATGTGAATAATGGAAGGAAAGATGTGAATATGAAAGGAAGAGGGAAAAGCTTCCATATTCTCCACACTTACAGCACGAAACGCAAAAACATGGAAAAACACTAATAGTTAACACCGATATTCTGTGAGAGAGTAGTACTTCCCCGGCCCTACGAGTATTAAAGATTTATTTTATAAATTATTTATATTTTATACATATAAAGATTTGAAGACAATTGCATTTTACATACAAACGTACGCGTACAAACATAAACGTTATCACGCTTGTTTCTCGTAGAGGTAGGCGGACACCACAGACTTCCATCTGCTACGACCCCGCCAGATTTTGTTAGCTTCTTCCACATACATCACTCTCTTCATAGAAGCTCGTCGGTTAAGTGTACTTTTAACCTGGCCTTTCTGGAGAATTTCAGCGATTTGGTTAATTGCATTTTACTACGATATTTATACACATAGACTATAGATAGCAGCAACAGCTCGATTGGTAAGGCTTCCTAGCCTCTAAGGGTTTATATCTTCCATTGAACTATTGATGTGAATTATTTCTTAGAACAACCAATGTAAGTTTAGTTGGAATGGTTAACAAGATGTCTAGTGATATTAAAAATATTGGACGTTTTCTTTAAAAAAAGACAAACAATGATTTATATTTATAATGCATTTCGAATAATCGATTACTAATATATTTAATTAACCGAGATTCGAAATCAAAACTGTTGTTTACAAAAAACATTACGCCTACTATATTGATTGAAATCGATGAAATATAAAATCACAAAAGTAAGCTACAGACAACCCTAGTGATAAACTTATACACAAGTAAAAGCGTTTAGATTCAGACACATTTAAGCTATCGGCGCATTTTAAGTTCGTAATCGTTACCGACAGATACTTAACCGCTTCACAACATAAGACTAGTATTTGTATACTATACACAGTGTGTTTTAAATGCTTTGAACATGGTGAAGACTGGCATTTATCTGGTATACTGCCATTAAAAAATACAATTTGAATAATCTCTCGTAAATTAAGTTACTTAAATATATTCATTATTCTTTTGGATCTCTTTCGTTATTGGGTGTTTTTTTTTATTTTCATTTCGCATCTCCTTCATTAGTGAGGTAATTTTTGAAAGAGGCAGGTAAATATAATCACCGCCGCCCATGGTAATCCGCAACAGCAAAGTCACAGTAAATTAAGTAAAGTAAAGAGAAAGCAGTTTGTTGTTCGGTTAGAAGTTATAAAAAAATTAAGCCAGCGATTTCCAAAGGGATCGATATCGACCCCTTGGAGTGGAAAATCACTACCAACCGTTGACTTTTTAAATTGGTTATTTTTATATATCAATAGAAAAAACCTAGATATAGGATTTTTAAAGTAATTTGGCTATGGGAGTCTGAGGTATTCGTTCTTTTTGGAACTCTTGTATAAAAAGGTTTGGAATTCATGTATAAAAATTCCTGAATTATGACTTTGGCCTAATGCGTTTGTTGTATTTTAAAATTTACGTGTTAGTTGCCTCATCGACATATGCTGAGAAGTAATTTAGATATAATTCGTAAGCACTCATTACTAATTGGCATATATATTAAAACATATATATTAAACTACACATACATACAATAATGCATTCACCCAATAAAAATAAATCACGGGTATAGGCTAAACGATAAACACCTTAAAAGGCGTGAAAATAAATGCGCCTCATACATTTAATTTTCACAAAGTAACCTTATTAACTATATAAAATATTTCAAAAGTGTATTTAAAAAAAATAATTTTCGTTCATACCTTAAATTAATTAAAATAATATACCGAGGTCCTTTTCTGTAGAAAGGTTATATTAATATGTATTTCTTAAATATGATTCATGTTAAAAATAAATTATATACGTATTCTTTATAGCTGAGGAAACCAAACAAGCAAGCGGGTCGCATGATAATACATCATCACCGCTGCCTATGAGCACCTGCGTTGCTTACCTTAAGCTGAGCACGTGAATAATGGTAAAAGAAGAAGAAAGAAAGTCCTTTTTCCTTTTCGATCTCTGGATCGCTGCATTGATCACACGAAATACAGTAAAATGATACCACTTAACGTAGGTATTCTGTGAGGGCGTGGTATTTTTACGGTGGAGCAGCTTTCTTCGTGATATCATGACTCTGCCGGGAGAAGTGCTTCTGCATTGCCTTCGCTTTTGCAGAAATCTATGGGTGGCGTTATTTGTTTTTCATCAGGAAACACATTTGTAAGTTTGCCTTCTAGCAAAGAGGACCCAATAAATATCCAGATATGTCGACAAAATTGGAGATGATAAGGGATATACTCCGGCGCCACGCCAGTCATATCCCCAAACAAGTCCTTGAATGGAATACGCTGGGGAGAAGAAAACATGGGCGCCCAAAACAAACTTGGCGGCGAACTGTGACGGCCGAAGTGCAGAACATGCGAAGAGAAGTGAAGTGTATGGCCTCCAATAGATCGAGATGGGGAAGCGTTGTGTCTGCCTTATATATAAAAAGGGGACTTAGGACTAAGAGAGAGATAATTATAACTAAAACCGTGTTAGTGATGTTCTATATTTCGTAAAGTATAGAACTTCGCTAATCGTTCGAATGCGAATAATAAATTAATCAACTTTAAATTTACTTTTCTTAAGGGCATATAGCACCTTGACTAATTATAGGATAAGAAAGCAAATGAAGGGAGCATGTCACCTGATGGAACCCAATCAACGCCGCCCATAGGCATAAAAAAATATTATAAGTTATATATACATACATCAAGGCGCTGTGTCTGTGTAATATTGACATGAATTCGAATCGAATCGGTGGTCAGGCTTTTTTATATCCGCGTGGCGATTGGGCACAGGTTGGCGACAGTATGGAGATGATTATATTGCCATGGTATTTTAGTTGCAACGGTATTTAGCGACATTTGGTATTTCAATTTCGTTGAAAATGTGTTTTCTGGAATGAATAAAATAAGATTTCGATGAAATTAGAGTTCGAGATTTAGCAACCTGACAAATAAACAGCGATTATTTTATTTGTAACTAACTTTTGTTTTATGTTAAATATCAATGTAAGAATTTCCCGCCTTTCTGTTTTAAAATTATCCCATTATTTCATTAGTTAGTAAATGTTAGGTAAACTTTTTAATTTTTCAAGATATAAGGTCTGAATATTTTTTATAAAAATTACCAACTAATATAATAAAAATAATTTCACACACTTTTAATCTGCTGAAATTTAATTCTGCATTTGATTGTTTAAATAGATTTGATAAACATTTTGAATCTTAAATAAATTAGATAAAATAGGCGCAAACGCATTTTGTAATTTGTAATTTTTGAAAGTTACATATTAATTGCATACAATTACATAAAAAATTAAAGATATAATAGGATTATAAAATAATAATAAAACGCCTAAGACTCATAAGAGACCACTCATAAGTTACGTCACACGTTAATGTGAGGGAGGGGTTTAATAAACTGTGATATTATCTAACTTGTAAGTGACAAGCTTCCTGACTTTACCTGTATAAATCTAAAATTCTAAAAGTCTTAATTTCAACTCCCACCAAAAACTTACACTTAAGAAAATAAATAACCTGACCGCACACGTGTTGTACTTGCGCATAATTATTATATGGCAATATCAATCAATCAAACACGGAAGGCAGCGACTGAACTGGTCAATAGAAAGGACAAGGGCAACACTATACTCAAGCACCTCTCTATCGAAAGCTCAAGTGCCTCTCTATCGAACACAGTATCGCCCCGCTTAGCGCCGCTATGGAATCCTTGCTTATTATTTTATATTGATTAAAATAAATATTTTGTAAATACTCAATTGTCTAAATAATTAATCATACAATATATTTAATTAATTTCTAAATAATATATAAAGGTGCGATACAAACCAACAATAGTTCGGTTGGTAAGGATCTAAGCGTTCATTCAACGAATCACCACTTTGTAGAGAGTATTTCCGAATCGATATAACATTGGAACCTACAAAAAATAAGCAGACTTAGCTCAAAGACCGGCAATGCATTTGCAATGTTTAGCGTGTTGCAGATGTCTATGACCAGTGTTGATTGTTTTCCATTAGACGACAATCTTGCCTTGCCAATGTTTGCCTGTGTATCCCATAAAAAAAAGATATGACAGCTTGAGTTCGTACCCTCCACTGGAATTTTGATGTGTACTGTTTCCTAGTAGAAATATTATAAGCTTAGATCAAATGTTTTACAAGAATTCTAGTAATATTGAAACGTTACTGGTTTTCTTTAAATAAAATGAATATAACCGTGACAATCCTCTGCTGGTCATTAGCCTTCCTAAAAATCATAATCCCCCATTAGCGGCTAATTGGGAATTGCAAATCAATTTTTATTGCTCAAATAAACATGGAAATGGGTTGGCCCGATTCTATGCTTTGTCCCATACTTTAACAATGGTAGAGCTATGGTAGCACGAATGGGCCGCCTCGACCGGGAAAGAATCTCATCCTCACAGAATATCTGCGTCAATTGGTAGCATTTTACTGTTACCATGTTTCTTACGATGAGTGCGTTGATCCTGAGGCCGAGTTACTTTCGCTTTTATTTATTCTTCTTCAATCTTTCACGTCTTTACCCTTAGGTAAGGAATGCATTTGTAGTGATATTCGTGAGCAACGATGGTTTCTATACGAGAAACAATGGCGAAAAAGAAACAAAGAGACCTAAAAAAGAAACAAAAAGGCGTTACTTTTAAAAACATAAAATATAAATATGCCATAATATTTAATTAATGTACGAGGCACTAGAAAAAATCCGATACCTACATTTACCGGCTTAAATTTAATTGCTGACTTTTAGTATGAAGGTATTACATTTCAACTAGTTATCAGTTATGCGTACCAGAAGACCACCCGTCATTCGGACGCAAGTCAGCAGTCTCACCACCCACGCATGTTTTGCAGCCGTCTCTTTTCTAACACCGAAATGCACAACTGTATAGCATGTGTGTGTATTGACGATAGTTATTAATGCATAAAAAATAAGAAATGTGTGTAAATGTAAATTTAAAAAAAAATATATGAACAATGATGCATCAGCTTTGTTCATTTAAAAAAGTACTAAGATATTCTTTTTTTCTATGCATCCATATACAACAAAATAAGAAACCATTTTATTATTTATAATGATCAATTTCAAAATAAATAAATATTGTTATTTTTCTTTCACAATAGTTGGAAAATTTATAGCTCTTTCTCCTTCTTAAACTTAAGATGAATGATATAATTTATTTTAAGTAGCCTTTAGGCCATTTACAAGTTTTTACTTATATGGTATTGCAAATGTCTAGACGATGATTTAATTTCAATCAGGCTATATATACATATACATATATATAACATTCATCAAATGTTACAATAATTATTCTGGACAATTGTTTGTATCCTAGTAACCAGAAAAATCAAATGACCAGAACTAAACGTTGCACATGACGCATTTGGATGTTACTTACTGACGTCTATTTACGTTAGCATGGTAATGCACAAAGAGCCTCTACGGTATATCACGGTGAGAGCCACACGTAGTATTCTTTAGTTTGCATTCTTTTGTTCATTTTCATCATCATTAACTTACGATAGTTTACTGGTGAACATAAGCCTACTAGCCTCTTTGGCAGATCGTCCTACAATACGTTTGACGACGTGGTTTACCCCAAAACTCGTCTACTCCAAAAGTTGTCGGTTCTCCAACATACGTGTCCAGCTCATTGCTACTTCAGTTTGCTTATTATAAGAGCTACATATGTTTGTCGAGCTATTCCTTAAGGGTTATGTTTTAATGGAAACTACAAATTAGTTAAAGTGGTTCGTGGCATTTTTGCTTTTATTCATAGGTAATCTAAAATTATGTTAAATTCTAATACGCAGGGTTGACAATATTCACTTCCGTTCCTTCAATTATCGTAGGTTATTATTAAAGTAAGCGCCAAGTAGAGTGATGATGAGATTGCGTGACTGCCGACTATTAGGACGATATTGTTGACACGTGTCGCGTACACCTCCTTAATGACCCTGATTGAGCATTAATGTACACAAGTAAATTGTACTGAAGAAGAAGTTGTCATTTCAGATTGTTATCACTGACTGTATTCGTATATCTTTTACACTCACTTGGTTGATTTGTTAGCGTTTTCATAGTTTTCAAATTTACAGCTTAGTAGAACATAAAATTTAGTCGACACGTTACAGCACACGTTAGAGCGACACGTTTTTTCGAACAACAAGCGTATTCGTTATCTTCTTATACCATTTTATAAGAAGATAACGAATATGCTTGTTGCCGGATAAAAACAATCAATTACGCGAGAGGCATTGCAAAAGCGTGGTCAATCTTTGAGAAATGTTTAGGATATATATATACAGTGGTGGTCATATAATTAAGAACGCTGATATAATGGAAAGATTTTTTTCAAACTAAGTCGTATAACTGATTGCATGCAATTTTTTTTATTTCTCTCGGTATCATAAAACTTTTCCATAAAACCACTGAATTCATTGATACACATGATAAGCTAAAAATAAATAGGCAAACTTTTTTTACACTACTTCTTTAGAATGTTTACGTAGTATTCCTATTTTCTGGCTGGTCACGTAATTAAGAACGCTTTATAATTTATACATTTTATTCAAAATTCAAAAAGAGAACACTCGATTTGCAGTTCTATGTTACTGTTTGTGTAATTTTGGCGCCATTTAGTGTTGTAAAAGATTGCTTCTTATAAAAAAAACAGTGGGAAAAAATAAAAGTTGTGATAAATCTACAAGGGAAGTAATAATAAAACTTCGCCGGAAAAATTGGTCTTATAAAAAGATAGCCCACCATCTGCAATGTTCAAAAACGATGATTTTCCACGCTGTAAAGCATTTTGCTACGTATGAAACTACTTCCAATGTTCCACGTGTACCTAGACAGAGAAAAACAACTACTCGAGATGACCGAAACATCGTTCGTATGGCGAAACAAAATCCTTTTAAAGGGACAAAAGAGCTGAGAAAAGAATATTTTGGTGAAAATAACCCTTCAGCAATCTCAGCACGCACTATTAGAAGACGTTTGGTAGAAGAAAAATTGCACGGAAGGATAGCAAGGAAGGTATCCATGCTGAAACTTTGCCACAGGCAAGCCCGGCTTGCATTTGCGAGAAAGTATGAAAACTGGACTGTGCGGCAGTGGAAAAATGTCCTTTTTTCTGACGAGACGAAAATAAACAGAGTATGTTCTGATGGAAAACAATATGTACGACGTCCCCCGAATACGGCATTCGACCCAAAGTACACGAAAGTCACATTAAAGCACGGTAGTGGAAATTTAAAAATTTGGGGGTGCTTTTCTGGACATGGTGTTGGACCTGTAAAGTTAATAGAAGGTAACATGGATCAATTCCAATACAAAAATATACTGGAAGAAACAATGCTACCTTATGCTGAAGACGTTCTACCGGTTATTTGGACATTCCAACATGACAATGATCGAAAGCATACTGCACGCACCGTAAAGGAAATTCTTACAGCGCAATCAGTTTCTGTCTTAGACTGGCCAGCTAACAGCCCAGATGTAAACCCAATAGAGGATTTGTGGTTTGAAGTAAAGAAAAAGGTTTCAAATATACAGTGTGGGAATTTAAGAGAACTGTACGACGTTTTTTTAGAAGAATGGAACTCTATTTCTGTTGCGAAATGTCAAAAATTAATAGAGTCAATGCCTCGTCGGTGTAAAGCAGTAATTAAAAGCCGTGGACATGCTATTAACTATTAATTTTAGTTAAAAATGTATTAAATTGCTTGTTAAATTTTTCGCGCTACATATTATTGTGATTTTTTAAATGTAAATGTCATACAAAATAATTTCCTTTCAGTTTAATAAATCGTTCTTAATTATTTGTCCAGCTTCAGGACTATTTGAATGTTGTACTTTGGTAAAATAAATTAAATCTTAGAAAAAATAGTTGACAATTTTATTCATTATTCCTAAGCCACGTTGCTCTATTAATGTGGCTATTTTATAACATGACTGGTTGCTTCTCAGAAGGTACACATTTTTTTATATGACATTATTTAAATAAAAACTTCTAGAACTTCAAATCGTTCTTAATTATATGGCCACAAGTGTATATATATATATATATATATATATATATATATATATATATATATATATATATATATATATATATATATATATATATATATTTGTCGGTGGAATTAATGCGCCGGCTTGCCCAGAGAAATACGACACTCTCGTAGAAAACCGGCGTCGGTGGTAGCTTAATTACCGCGCCGATTAGCGGCCGAGTTCCAAAGGCCCAACACCCCCCCTCCCTCTACCCCCTCCAATTCATCTTCCATCCTCATCATCCTCATGCTCCATTCTTTCCATCAGGTAACACGCCAGCTCGCTTGCCTTCCTATCCCATAAAGAAAAATTTTCAGTATCGTTTGGGTTCAAAAAAACTGCTCGAGCTATTGGTTCCACAGGGTTGGTGCATGGAAAGAAATTTCGAGTTAATCGAATCACAGTGGATCGCCAATTATTTAAATGGGAGAGATGAAACTGAAAAAAAAGTATTAAAATAAATTTTGCTGTAATTATCTATGTGTCTCCTTTTATTGTGTCAATTGTATATTCCTGATAAAGACTATGAATATTTTACAAAAAAAATCGCTTTTCCAGCTGCGTACATATATTTCCTTTGGAGTAGACGAATATTGGAGTGGAAACGGCGTCTTTTCAAAGATAGTGTGGTACGCCCTCCGGCCAGATGTTCAAAACGGCTAACAGAAACTGGATGCCTAAAGCTAAAGATTCGTTTAGGTGGCGCTTTTAGGGATGATCTATGTCTAACAGTGGACTGGTGCAGGCTGATTATAAAGACATGTCTTCTCATCATATATAGTTGTTTGAGTCACTGTTATCAGTAAGAGACCATATCGTAACGTTTATAAAATATAAAGTTTCGTCGTCGTCATCCGTCTTACTCTGCAACTTGTAGACCTCTGTGCAATAAGCGAAGTTGTAGAGCAATAAAGCCAAGCCACACAAAATAGAAGTTGAAAACTTTAGGCCACGGTGTTTTTTCTATAGGTTATGTATTTATTGTGTTAGTATTCTATGTATTCTATATAGTAGTTATGTATTCTATAAGTTATGTATTTATTGTGTTCGCAAAAACAAATGGTTACTCATTCCTCTAAATCCTCTTATACCCAATGGAACGATTTTATTTTCTCTACGATTGTATAAGAAATACGCCTATGGGTGCGTTTTTTACATCAGATGTAAAAAACGCACCCATAGGCTAAAAACTGAGTTTGGTTTTAAAAATATGTATTTTCAAAGTGCAGGCGTACCCCTCTAATAGGGCGCAGAAACAAACTTGATATTGCCTCCTGAATATATATCTCCGCTGAAAATTTTCATCTATGGCACCAAAAATTGGAAATCTTGTAAAAGTTTATACAAGTACCTCCATCACACTATCTCTTATTTCAGTTTGAAAACAGTAATTATTGAGTGTCCTGTCTATATTTATTTATTATATAACTAGATGACCCGACAAACGTTGTTTTGCCATATAATTTTTCTATATATAGGTATAAAAATAGTTTATGACCTATTTTCAGACCTACGCCTTTCAGATTAAGCCGTTTCGAAGGAGTTCGATAACAAACAGTGACACGAGATTTTTATATATTATTATATTAATCTAAATTAAAAATTATATTTAAATTAAATACATACATACATACATATTGTCACGCCTGTTTTCCGGAGACATAAGCAGATACCACACTTTTATCTGCTACGATCCCGGCAAACTTTCTTTGCTACATCCTTATCACTCTACATACAAGCTCGTCGGTTAAAGGTACTTTTGACATGGCCTTTGTAGTAACCTCATTTTAAAACTAACTTCAGTTTCACCGGAATTTAAACCCGGAACCCTTTGCTCAGAAATCAGTTACTCTAACCGCTGAGCCAATGGGTGTACTCTCTCATCAATCGTCGTAGGTTACTTAGGCACACAATTGTAAGCATAATACATGTAACCAGATTCATAAGTGAGGTAAAGAGGACACGTAAGAGCATACGATGTCAAATTGCTTTTGTAAACATACCCACACTGGCGAGAGATCGTTGACTTCTGCGCTAGGTCCACACGACGTCGTTTCAGTTTGAATTTTTCACGTTGAAACTTTATCGAAGACGATACGCAGGTTTATCTCAAGGCATTCAACGTCGATTCAAATAAACTAAGGGAATATGATTACTAGAGGAATAGTATTATAACTGTATAAATAGATTACTAGCCATTCTGCTAGTAATCGTTGTTAAAAAGTATTTTGACATTTGTATCTTTTCTTTTATTTTATGATTGATTGATTTCTGTGCTTGTCAATATGATGTATTGCCAAACAAAGAAAAACAAAATAATATCATAAATGTTAAAATACTTTTTACAACGTTTACTGGGAGCATGGCCAGTAATCTGTAAAAATTCATGTACCTATCTCTTTTGCTCTGCTTCAAATTATCATAAAATTAATCCTTAACATTAGCCATTAACTTCCACGCTTTTCAGACGGTTTGGAGGGACTTCCGAGGTTGGAGTAAATACTTGTGGTCAATATGTATCTCTTTATCCTAATACGGGATTTGAACCCGCAACCGTTGACTCCTAAAGCGGTAATTTTCAGTCAATCAACTAGATTTCCACTCATATATAAATTTTATAAATCAAAATCAAGAAATCATTTGATATAACTGGAATTCTTGTTAACCACTCCAACTAAGCTACGTTATGCTTGTGATAGGAAAATATGGATCATATCAATATTCCACAGTGTATAATTGATTCCTCGACTTTCAATTGTTAGCACAATCATTTTCAATTGAACTATTAGTGTTTACTGTTACATTTCTATTCGATAAAATCATAATACGTCTTTTTTAGAATCCATGTATATATATATCCCAATGCTGGCCACGGAACCTCCCCATTTATGTTAACATTAATTTACCCACCATGCTTCTCCAAAGCGAATTGGCGGGGCATCAAAACATAGACAGACAGGCAGCTTTAAACTTGGAAATATACCCGGAAGTGGTAACTTCATCACTAAGCTAAATAGTAATATAATTGTCATGTGAACATGGCCTTATAATTCTACAGAATTTAATAAATAAAATTTTATAACTCTTCTTACAATGTTAACATTAACAAGTAACGTTATCTATATAGTATCAAGACGCAATTTAGCTTGGATCCTTGGTATAGGATCCAAGCTAAATTGCGTCTTGCTTTATAAGTTACTTTGGGAAACACCCGTATAGAACTTTCCAGTAATTTTTGCGAGATGTATTCAGATTAATAATTCATTAGCAGAGAGATACAAAAAACATACTTAGCTTAAAAATAAACATGATTTTTAAATAGCATATTCTTTCAATTTCTTTTTTATCATTTACTTTTAATGGTAACAATTCTAAATCGACTCTTTACGCAGGGCGGCTAATAGGAACTGGATGTTTGAAACCGAAGATTGGGCTAGATGGTATGTTATTGGAGTAGCCTATCTCCAAAACTAAACATACTCTAAGAAAATTATGTAATAAATGTATACATCATTTCGAATTCCGTGTGGTGATATTTATTTAAATCGAATAAATTTTTAATTCGGACCTCATATTCAATGTCGCTAGCATAATGTTGACTTACTGAATTTGTCGAAGGTTAAATTCCATTGTTGTTAGAACGGAATGGTATTATTAGCATTTTAAATTTTTAAAAAAATTATTATATAAATTATTCAATAGTAAATAGATAATTAGGGTACTTAATAATATCATATTCCGGCCGTATTTAATAAATTTTATCCACATAATGCCAAACGCCAATCCATTTACTAATAAAGGCATCTATCTCAATTACCTATCGTCTATTCTTGGGATACTTTAGTCTACTGCAATCTAGACTGACAATGATCTCTCATGCATCATAAAGTTCGTGATATCCATACGTTTATTTTAATAATCAGATGATAACTGTATACAATCGTAATATTTTTGACATAAGTGTACCTGGCGTAGTGAGTGGATGTAAGAGTGGCAACGTCGCATACCAGAACTCGCAATAGCCAGTACCGATGAGTGGCGCGGGGCGAGCGGGGCCGCGGGGGGAACGCCACTAGCAACAGGCGCCTCGTCCACGTGCTCCGCGGCCTTGCCACTGCCGCCATGGAAGCTTCGCGCCTTTTTTTTAGATTAAAACCTCAAATCACTTACACTAAACCGGCGTTACGTAACATTTGATTAATGATTTATACGAAATATTTCTGTGTATTTGATAGATATTAAGCTGTGGCGGATATTTATTTATATCTTTGATTTGTCAACACACGTAGCACATAAGAATTATTTGGAATTTCGCCTTTGTGGTTTACCATTTTTCCGGTTCCTTTTCCGTTCGAAAGAGCGTTTGGGAACTTCCGGGTATTGTAAATACGATGTGAAAGTGTTTACTGCGGTGAAAATATTTCTATAAATATTTTATTACGTTTGTTAGTAATAGTACTAGAGTTATAATTTCGTAAACAAACCTTTAAATTTATATCATGTAAGGAACATTTAATTTTTTTCAGTTAATGTAATCTTTTCAGTTTAATATTTAATACGACTTTATTAAAATAAAAACCACATTTAATTTAATATACTAACTAAAAAACTTTCATAATGACATACGTTTCCATGAAAGAAGCAAAAATAATAAGTACAGACTTTCAATTGTACATGTTATTATTCAAAACTATCAAACGTTTTCTATTTCTTAATTTTTCATTTATAATGCAACTAACTAAATAAAATATAATTCACTTATTTAAAAATAAATACTTGCATAGAAAAAGTTAGATTTTCATGGAAAAAAAATTACAAGGCCCTTGGAAATGTAAATACATAATAATTTACTTTTTACTACTTATGATATGTACCTACATATATCATTGCTAAAGCGAAGAAGACTTATGATCTTTTAGTCTTCCATAAAGAAAAAAAAATCGAATAAATGTGTTTCCACTCTTCCAATAATGTTCATATCAAATCACGTAAATAGTGGTAGAACGATGATAGCTCGAATGGGTCGGCTCAACCGGGGAATAACCACACCCTACAGAATGTCCGGCCGTTAAGTGTTAGCATTTTACCGTGTTACCGCGTTTGGTACGGTAAAGTATCCGGATGCGCAATTCGTTTCCCCTACCTTTATTTCCTTCTTCCCCTAAGGCATTTTCAGTGCTCTTAATATTAGGGCTTAAACAGGTGAAGCGCCGCGGACGTCCGGCTCGGCCGCGAAAGACAGCGCTCGCGCCTCCGCCGCTTTAAACATTATATGCGACCGCAAAACGGTACAAACATGCAGCGCGGGCGGCCGCTGCTACGAGCGGCCTATTCATTGTTCAAATAATTCGATGCATATGATCTCGTGAAATCTAGTAGTACCGTGGCTGCGTGGATGCATATATTTAGGCCCTTAAGGATGTTTATGTGCAGCCTTGGTTGCTTATCATCAGAAGACTCGCGTGTTTGTTTGTCGCTTTATTTAAAAAAAAGTTAAATTAATTTTCTAGCCGACGATTTTTCTGTATCGGAACGCAATTCTGGACACCACAAAATGATGATCATCATACATAGCCAAGCAGACATTTACCGAATTAATTAAGCATTCATAATCCGAAGCGAACCTATTCAAACACCTGCTTAGACTGGCACGACAACCTTATATAAATGTTAATATAGAACTCCATTTTATTTTAACAAAGGAGTCTTTGTGATGTACGTCATGTATATAAATTAGGAAACCTCGATGCCGACGGGCCCATTGATCAATGTTGAGATTATTTGACTTTATAGTCAAGGATACTAGGTTTAAATCCCGTTTGAAATTGAATTGTTTTAAACACAAAAATAATTTTTGAGGTCCAAGATTCTCTGTTTTAAGCTTTAGCCGAAGATAGACAGTGCTAACGCAGAAAATTCTTTCCGTTTACCACTCATATTAAGAATTAGCTAATTTCACTCGTTTTTTTGAACGTGATACGTCATTCGTCTTCAAAAACAAACCTACACATTTTTCAAAGGCGGGCAACATTTCCGTAATGCCTGTGATGTTACAGATGTCTGAGTGTTAATTGCTTTCTATAACACGCTTATACTCGTTTACCTAAGTATTTAAGTTATTGTCTTCCTTGTAATAAAAATAAAAATTACTCCTAATTATAATACCATAATAAAATCTTAAAAAACAGTGATGATATGATGGCTTTTATGTGTAACAGGGCATCGAAATTTGAACGGTACAAACTTGCTCGGCAAACTAATCGGGCAATAGGTATGGTCAATTTGATTATTGGCTACTCACGGTGACGTCATCAGGGAAATAGGGCGTTAGTAATACAAGCTTGGTCCCAGGCGAATGAAGACTACAAATTCTTAATAACTTCCGTGTTGAATCCCATCTCCATATATAATGAATCAAGTGATTACTGTGCTTCGTGAACGAGAGAATAAAGGCCTTAAGAAAAAAAAACTGTTATGTGATAAGATTTAAATGTACCTATTTCTTGATTTATCATATGTTAAAATCGACAAATTAACGAAGCCGTACTCTTAAAAATTAAAGAGCAATTTGAGCTCCGTTGGTGAGATTCGGGCTTACAATCTGACGTCGTGAGTTCGTATCTGCCATTAACTCAATGGCAATTGGCTTAATGACAGGGCCACCTGCCCACGGATTTCATAGTTGCGGGTTCGATCACCGTAAAAGAATACATGTATGTATGACCTACATGTGTAAGACTCGGAATAAGTATGTATTTATTCCGAGTCTGGTAACTCCGCCAATCCACATTGGACAAGTGTGGTGTGTTAACCTTCCTCCAGAAATGGAAAGGCCCGTGTTCAGCAATGGGACATATATAGATAGGCTGTGAAAAAAAAATTAGGCTATTGTAGTAAACAATTTCCTCATGCATTATTTGTTTAGTTAGAAGGGTTAAAAATAATTCTTGTAATATTAAAAATAATAACCATAGATATTACCATAACCAAGAATATTTCGGAAGTGAACGACTTCATATACGCACCGTTCGCAACCATGTAAATTAAATATTAGATACGACTTTCGAACGTCACCGATAATGGTGTGCTGATAAGATACTGTATGTATATCCTACGATATATTTGGAAGCATTGATGTTAGCAAGCTAGTCATAGTACTTTCAATGACCGATAATTATATTGATAATAAAATTTAGAGGACGAAAAAGAATTTGCTTGAAAAAGTTTGTGGAACCAGCTACCCTCGGCGGTCTTTCCGAAGCGATACGATATTGGAACCTTCAAAAAACAAGCCTATACATACCTAAAAGGCCGGCAACGCTTCCGCGACTCCAGCGGTGTCGCGGTTGTCTATGGGCGGTGTTGATTGCTTTCCATCAGGTGACACGCTTGCTCGTTTGCCCTCCTATCCCATAAAGAAAAAGGAATTTAGAAGTGTCGCATAATTGGTCCATGTTATTAATATATGTATTCGAGTGTTCTAGCTGAGTTATGAGTTTTATCTTAGTTAAAACTATGTTTCAAAGTAGGAATACTTTTTTAATGCAAAAAACTAGTAAGGTGTAGATTGCCAAAAACGACAGTTACTCTTTATAATTGCATAAATAAGATTATACCAATTTTACGATGATGATAAAATAGGACCTGCATTTTCTCTTTACGCCGTTTTCGTGAACGAACAATAGGTTTCATGAAAAAACGTCTGCGTTGTTCTTTGGCCTCGTTCCAGCTGCGGTTAAACTGACAGTAGAAATCATTCACAAGTTATTGGCTCACATACATATTATTTTTTAAAAGCCATTGGTTTTCTTCTTCTGAGAGTGCCTCTCAGAAGAAGAAAACCAGTGCAACACCGAAGCGAAGGCTGGCAGCCAATTTAGCACTACTCTCCTCGTTTTTCGCGAGGCGAAGCAGTTCTGGACCACTCGCTATCCCGGTTTACTCCCTGACATTACATAGTTAAGATTTTCTTCTGAATTGAGTTATAGTTACCTTGTTGGTCTACAATACTACTTAAGTAATGATTATAAAAAATATATTTATATGATACGAGAAGTGTAAAATGTTTAAGCCGAGAATGACCAATTATTACGGGGAAAAATTATCAAAATTTATAAGATATTTAATAAAGTTTAAGTAACTCAATCACAAACATAACTATTTGGTTACCGGAAACTAATTGGTCTGTGTTTTTGTTACAGGTAATTCATATGATGTGTTGTAACACGCAAAACGAGTGTCTACTCTGGTAAGGTATTTTTCTAAGCGAATATGATTGCTGAAACTCAGTGAATATTGCGATGGCCCCCTTTAATGGCTTTCTTTAATTTTATGCCATATGGATTGATTTTAGGAAAATAAAACGATAATTAACTGTTCAAAAATAATTTAAAACATGATTAAAAAATGAGCTGATGATATTGGCATATATTAATATTGTTTGCTATCCTTAATTACCCCTAAAATTAGAAATTTGTTAAAAAATGACGGCGACGTGGTTCGCCACCTGTCACGTCCTGATTCCCACGAGGGCGAAAACCGACTAACGGAGAGCCGTTTCTGATGAATGTGAGAGGAAGGATGGATGAAAAAATGGATGAGTGTGGAGGAAGCAGGAAGGGTGTGCCGGGATCGAAGCGGATGGAGATCTTTGGTCTCTGCCAACCCCTACGAAAGATTGGCGTAACAATATGTATATAATTAGTTATACCTTATTAGTCTATCCATTAACATTCTTACACATAAACTATCTACTTCTATTTTATATAGTGTGTATTGCTATGTATATTATTATTATATTTTGTTGTTGTACACTTATTTCTCTTTCACTCCTGAGTTTACTAGAAGAAAAATTAATTTTGAGTTAAGCTCGCCTTTGTACATCTTTTTTCCTTATAATTCTTGTATGTCGTGTTTTATGTGTATAATAAAGTATTAAATAAAAAATAAAATAAATACTTTATATCTACTAACTTACGCATATATTATTCTATCCGACACATTTTTTTAATTTCTTCACTCGATGCCAACCTCTATTTTTAAATACTACGCCAATAACTTCTCAGCACTATAATCAACACACATTAAAACATGCCAAGTACAGTTATCGACGGATATACGTATGTGCATTTATTTCGAATACTGCTGGTAAGATAATATTTTTAGTAGAATGTTGTTTTCTTTTATGTGATCTATCTTTACTTCTCTGCCGTTATCTTAACCGAATAATATTAGTATTATTATTTATTAATTTAGGCCGGCTACGCTTCCGCGACTCCTATGGTGTTGCGGTTGTCTATGGGTGGCGTTGATTGTTTTCCATCAGGCGGCACGCTTGCGCGTTTGCCCTCCTATCCCATAAAAAAAGTAATAGTACTTAAAAAATATAAAAATTGAAAAAATAAATAGATTTAAGTATAATTGTACTGCTAATACGTATCAAATATAGCTTTTGCAACGTCCAAAGTTGATTCTGCATATGTCGAATATCATCCATATTTTATGCATGAATAATTTTTTAATGTTATATCTAATTATAAATAACTCTCTCCTACTTTTGTTCTTCACACATTCTATAAGTAAATATATCTTCATTTCAAATTTTTGTTTATTCATTTATATAATCTTTTTTCTATTCTGCGACTTTTATTGTTATAAAGTATGTATTGCATATTATAACAATAAAGGTCGCAAGATTAAATTGTCTTTCTCATTCCATTCAACCGCGGGATATGCGAAAGTTTGTGGTTCCTGCAGCATAAACCAATGGGAATATGGAAGATACTATCGGAGTAAATACCTCTGGACTAACAGTAGTGTCTATCAGAGTTGTAAAAACATTAATTTGTGAGGATAGTTAGTGCCAAATAATCGACTATTAAGACATTTTAGATGACAATGTTATGAATTTCGAATTATCGCACTCGAAACGAAAAGTAATCACTCGAGAGTTTTTTCTAGCACGACTTACGATGTCTTAATCCGCCTTAGAATTATAAAATTTTGTATCAGGTTTCAGAAACTATCACGTTTATATCAAATTCGCTCGTATTTAAAAAAAGAAGATCATCAATATTTTTAACAACATATTGTTGTTAATCACTGTACGAGTATCTAAGGTGCTTATATTAGGATAATATAGTTTATGCCAATGGTTGAAGTCGAACCCCCAATGTCCAATTTTAAGCACAAAACGCGACAATTAGGCTATATGACCCCCTGCACACAATGGCTCACTAATAGCGATCTAGGCTAAAGTAAGTGCAATCGTGCGAACTATCAGCTGGTCGCTTAACGATAGTGGCACTACGCGATATAAATGATAGGGCCTTTATTGCTGAAAGATAATAAACATTGATTACTAGTATAGTTGATTACGACACCACGTGGTATTATAAATAGATGCAAAATGTGAAAAGAAAATTATTGTAAATCACAAAGGTTTGAGGTGATGCTAGCGCATAACAGTTCACGTCAATAACATCAAAAAGTAGCACGTTTAGTATGGTGTACGATCTGTTCGGAGGTCAAGATCCATTTGGGGTTGCTGCGCCAACAAAGTTGGTGAGTTCGTTTATTTTCTCCTTCTCCTGCTGATATTCACATTCTTACCATAAGGAAAGCAGTGCCTTTGCAAGACCTTCGCATCAGACTTGTCCATGAGCGGTGCTGGTTGCTTAACACCAGGTGATCCGTTTGCTTTGCCTATCTATTCTAGACCTTAATTGATATTTAAGGATATAATAGATAGGCAAAGAATAAAATAATTAAAATAAACTAAACTTTATTTTCTAATGAAATTACACAATTTCTCCAGACTATATAAAGATAATATTATACATGTTGCGTAGTGAAAATGGTTTATTTATTTCATAAAAATGTGAGTATAAGTCACAAATTAATAATGTTACCGTTTGTTTTATAGAAAAGTTTTATTTATAGATAAGAATTATGAAGACTTTTATTATGATATTGAACTGGGTGTAACGATCCTTTGAGTTGCGAAGCAGCTAGATTATTTCGCTTTTGGAGTAGAAGGTTAAAGTTTCTCTTCTCTTTTTCTTATTCGATTCTTCTACGACACCATGTACTGAGAAATCTTAAATGTCGGATGAGAAATTATATGAACGAAAACGTATGTCTTTAAATTACGAAGTTTTAGTTCTACATTTCTTTTCTGTCTAAGGAAATGAGATTTATTCTCCAATTAATTACAGTCATACAATCCAATGCTGGACTTTAGCCTCCTATGGCAAATGCCTTAGCTAGAAAGTAGTAGACACTATAATATTTTATTCGCATATATATATATATATATATATATATATATATATATATATATATATATATATATATATATATATATATATATATATATATATATATATATATATATATATATATATATAGTTTAGCACAGCCTTCAAAACTTTTTAGGAAAAAAATGTAGTGGCATATAATAAAAAAGAAAGATAAACTGAGTAGTAACTGTGACATCTTGACATTTTCGTTAACTTGCAGCTGCGTATACAAGTAATTTGGTCTCGAAACATCCACCACCGTTAAATGTCAAACTATTGACACTTAACGACCCTTATAAAGTTATCTGTAATGAATTCGCGTTGTATTCAATGTCCATTTAAAAAAAACCATCATGCAATACATCTAATTTTTTAATCATTTGAAGAACGATACCGTTAAATGCCAAGAAATAAAGAATTTTTTTTCGCTAACGCTTGCCTGATGTTATAATTGAATGATACACATATTTTTTCTTTTTCCAATTCACAACCTTAGATTGTACGCGCGATGCTTACCAATTAAGCTGTTAGTACCGAAACACATGAATACATTATACGTTATTATAAGAGGATTATTTAAATTCATAATAAAAAAAGTTGTAAATGTGAACCTACTGAATCACTTTTTAAAGATTACATATACATTTGACAAACATAGTAGCTTAGTTACTTCTTCTTACTTCGCAAGTTGCTTAATGTGTTGTGACGTTTCAATACGTATTTAACAGCATTTCATTATGAAAGTTTTTTCTTTATGCAAAATGTCTCAAGAACACAAGATAACAGTGTCTTCTCCTAAATAGAAACTATAAGAAAAGTTTTAATGGCTATATTCTTAGTTACACTCTACGCTGTAAACTAAGTATAAAACGAATTTCTCATTAGCCCTAGGTTGTAACCTAGATTGTTATTGTGATGTGAAAATTTACAATAGTAGAGAAGAAATTTACAATAGTAGAAAGAAAGAAAATACTCTCTGCACGCAATGTGCTCAACGATTTTTGTTTTTACGAATTAATAATCGACGTAAAAAAGCGAAAACGCTGCAAATGACACAAATATCAAAAAAAATATTGCATATTCGGTTCAGAAAAAAATTGTACGTTAAATAGTCTGAGTCTCACAGCTCTACTACCAATAGAAAATTTTGTACAGCGTTGATACTGAGTTTTTGAGTTGTCAGAAACAATTTTTTCAGAAATCTTGAAAGTTTTTTTAACTCTCGTGATAAGTTTTCATTTTACGGTTTACTACGTTTTCGCTTTTTTGCGTCGATATATAGATTGAAAGTAAAAAATAGCTCAGGCGATCACGAAATTTTCAAACTCCATAAAGTGCTCCCACAAATTAGGGCTTTGGCGTATCTCCTGTAGCAATTTGCTAAGGCTTACCCGACGCGGGGCATGCATTGTACTAAGTGCATTAGCCGAATTAATCCACTGAAGCGTAGCAAAAAATTCAATTTGCCTCAACGCTATGCACTCGAGAGAGAAAAACGAATCTGGTCTGGTAAAAATTATAACCGTTTTTCCGGAAGAGCTTGAAGCCCGGACGATACTAGAAATCAGATTAATTTGTACGCTTTGTAGAAAATTGTTAGTAAGACATGTAATAATAATAATAAAAAGCCTTTATTTCCTTAACCGATCTAACTAACATCACTTGATGATCCTTTGGTTAAAGCCACTCTTCGGGTATAGACTTCCTCAAGAACTTTCCAATCCTTTTTGTTTGACGCTTGCCTCATCCAGTGCTCTCCTGTTATGTTGATTATTTCATCGGCTCACATTGCTTTGGGACGGGCTCTCCATCGTTCTCTAGTACAGTAGTAAATCATGCATACGTTTGAAGTTATTTATTTAATTAAGAAAATCTTAAAAAGTTAAGCTATAAATACACTTAAATAATAAAGGTAAAAATGAAATTTCTTTAATCTAGACAGCCTAAATAGCTAAGTGGCTTTTGGAGTCAGTGGTCGTGGGTTTAATTCCCGCATCGCTATAAATGTGTTTATGATATTTGTGACAGGTATTTATTGTGTCCGGATGTATTTTGCATTCGCTTTGAACAAGCGAGGTGATTTAACTTCCAATTCCTTATGAATCGAGAGGTCCCTAACCAAGAGTGACATCTAGTCTATAAAATATAAAAAAATAAATATGGTAATTATATAAAAAAATAAATAAGAAATAAAGACACAAAAAATTAATTTACATTAAATTCTTCCAAAGCGGGAATCCAAACCAAGAGGCTGCTTGCCAATTTATAATACAGCTGTGTGTTGAAGAAGCCATTACCTCGTTAGAGGTCATGTGGTAACCTTAAACCCTCTCCTACACATATTCATACAGTTACTGGTACTTGATGGAATAAATTTTCAAAGTCACATGTTAAGGTTGGCATTAAATCACTATCTCCCAAACCATTTTCCGCATACTTTAATGTTGGTCACCTTCGATCAAATTGTGTAGATTACGTTATATTCTCAAAACTATATTGAGTTGAATATTATAGTAGCGAACAAGAAATACTTTAGAATGGTATTGGTTTGTGATGATGATGTAGATTTACTAATTCGATGTCAAATAATGGTTTTGAGCCCTATTTATTTATCTTAAATATCGTACTAATTACTAGTGTGTTTCCTTGCGTAAAATAGATAGATAAATTTATTTCCTTCTACAGTATCCATTTTAATAATCTATTACATGACACATATAAAAACACATCATAAACACATGGAAAGAAGTGATGGCTCAGTCAAAACCTCCACTCACCTTGCAGAGAAAATGATTTTTGCCACCGCCCGACCCTCACGGAGATGCAGTTCAGCGCAACTTGAGAAACACGAGTTCCATATATAAATACTTCAGATCGATCCACACATAATCCTTTAATCCAGCCATATATATTGTTCATAAAATAAAAATAACACGTGACAGTAATAATACTGCTGAAATCTGACTGTTAAACCTTATTTTTAACATGTTTGATGATTGAGTAACACAGCCTTATACTTTTTTTAAACGTAAAGCCACTTTAAGGACACCTTAGTGGAGGAGGTATATTGTTCCAGCATTTTATTGCTTGGTATCGAAAACTACCTGTGAATGCTGCTTTTATGCTGGTGTTCTATTAATAAAGGGCGTGTATCTCTCTTATGATGAGATGAGAGAAATTTGAACTTCACGTACAAATATTTAGGATTCGTATATTTTATAATATTAAATACTAGATTGATGATGCGTTGCGTGCGTGATGCGTGATTAGATGCATTGTTTAAAAACGGTGTTATAAGACGTTGGAACGTTATAAATAAAACGTCATTTAAACAAATAGTAGTGGCTAGGTAACAGTGTCTTTCAAACTAATAAAAACCATTTTGTATTCCTCAATCCGCCTGGGATGCATGGGTATTAAAGTAACATACATGCCTTAATTTTCAAGCAGGCCAATATCTGTCATGTCTATATATCTAGGTCTATATATGACTGTAGTACTTAATTGAAGAATATATCTTATTTCCAACATGGTAGTGGATCCATATAGATTGGGTATAGTGCAAGAGAGATGTCGTCTGATGTGCATTTTGGGATCGAATCTTTATACATCGAATGTAAAAAAAATCAAATTCACTATGGTTTGTTCACGTTTATACATACTTGATACTATTTTAATTTAAAATTAATTTAAAACATTTCTTAGCTTATTCAGCCATATTGTTTACTAGTGTTCCTAATTTCGGAAACAAATCTACTTAAGGTTCGATCACTGTATCGGAATAAATTTATGTATGACCTACAGATTCCGAGCCTGTAACCCCGCCAATCCGCTTTGGACAAGCGTGGCCGGTTAAAATCTGTTCTTCAAGAAATAGAGAGGCCGTGCACAGCAGTGGGAGATATATGGGCTGTAAAAAAAAGAAAGTGGAGGAAAAAAATATTAAAATAGTATGTAATTAAAAATATTGGCAAACTCACTCGAAGCATACAGCTACATGTCGCGTATTATTGAATCTAAACAAACTATATTTTAAATCTTTTTAAATTCAACTAATACCTCAGTTTGTATGCGGAAATACCTTGTACCTTTTTTAATTTATATAAAATAACGGAAGCGTCGGGAGACGCAAAAAACCTACGAAGGTCGTCCACTAACCGATAATAGGCCCTTTAAACCGGTTGCACGAGATAAAATATTACGTTGGAGTTATCTAACGAATGCAAAGTAAATACAACGAGGAAGAGTATATGCTCATTATATTCTACTGCGCACAATTAAGCTCATCATAATGTAATATTTCATTTTGAATAAATTCAAACTTATTTAAAAGTAACATCAAATTTTTTTAGCGTTATCTTATTTATGTATATTGAAAATGACTGCGTTAATTATAAATATATTCCACCAATAACCATAATTCGTTGAGTGGTTTCCATGTTTAAGTGAGTTATGACTTACGTAATACAATCTCAGCTAACATAGGTCTAATGCTGATCATTGGCTTGATGATCTGCTCAGGTTTTCCCAGCCTATACGAGATCGCAGCGGGGATGTCCTATGACCAACACATAATTTGTCTAAGCTTAAGTTTGCTTTGCAAAAGTTTGCATAAACATTGAATTATATAAATATTCGCTGTCTTTCAGGCTCAAAGGCTTGTCTTGTGAGACGCCTTTTTCTACTAATGGTGTTATATATATGGTAAGAGTGAAAGATGACAGTGATTACTGCAAAATTTTAAAAAAATGTGATTAAAATGTATTTTCTAATGTTTTAAGTGTATACTCGTATGTATAGTATACGTATATACTACGTATAAGAGTATACAGCTGCTTCAACTCACGTTTTTTCCCATGAGCGTCGTACAAGTCTACTATAGTTGAAAACAGTAGGAGTACAATATACATGCGTGGTTACATCTACCGGAGTATAAAAACCAATCTGCGAACCCTAATTTACTCTGTTAGGATTAAGGCGAAAACACTACTCAATTATGTAGGCTCCCAATGTCCAGCTGTGAAGTGCTACCGCCGTCTTGATTCATGAAGATTTATAATTGCGAAGTAAATTTGTCACCTATTGAAATCAGAAAGCCGGCGTAGAAAGATGTATTTAAGTAAAGTTTTTTGTTTGTTTTTTATGGGATAGGAAAGCGAGTTGCCTACAATACCATAAGCGTTGCCCGCCTTTAAGAAATATGTCCTGTAGTGTGGATAAACGTATGACTAATGTATTAAAATTTTTAAGTATAATAATTTTAAAATCTAAAATAGAGAGAAATAAATTGTTTTATATAAAAAAAAAACAATAAGATTCGATCAACTGACGTCTTTTCGTGGTTTCCATGTCACCTTTCCTTGCATAAGAAATTAATATTGAAATCAAAATGTAAAGTGATTCGTTAATAAATTAACTACATTTGGAAGAGTTTCACTATATCGAAGATTAAACCCCATGGAGATCCCGCATCGCGTATCAGTACGGCTGGCAAGTATATAGTACCTACGTAGACTTGTCTTTTGAACATTTCGATGTATCTGTCTAGAAACACCGATAAAGTAAGCTGGCTTCGATTACAAAAACGAAGCATCATGGTAAGCAAATCCTAAAATAGAATGATATTAAAAAATAAATGTCGCCATCGGATACTTTTCGACAACATCGTCATATTATATTATTCAAAGTGGCGGTTCGTAGGGCGGAAACCTCAACCATCAGCCGCTCGCATTATACCGCTAAAGCTATAAAATCTATCCTTCGGCGTTCTGAGGATTTCGCGAATCGTTCCCTGATCTAGAAGCACGACACTAACCCACTGTTTATCACCCCGTCGCTTTCGCGCTGCGCTATACCATTCTATTAAATTTATGACGAGTCTTCACTGCCGATTTCACGTCTGACATTCATAACGATTTCGAACGATGTTACTCAAAATTCAGGGAGCTTTGATTTAAAGCGCGCGGCTTTTCCGCTACACTTAACGCTGTTTGTAATGATATTATCATCATAAACATTTCGGTGATGATAGCAACAATGATATTAAATAACTAAGAATCGATTTAGTAATACTAGAGCTGTGAACACGAATGCGGCAGCACAACCAGGGAAGTATGCCTGAAGTATCTCAGTCCATATCGCCATCCCTGCACTTACCTTAGGAACCGCAGTTATATAAAAATGCCGCCTCTTAACGCCTATGTTCTTTCTGTAATGGCTAATTTAAATAATATTTAAGGTATATAAGTACTGAGGTACTTTATTGCAGTTATGTTCGTAGTGTAGTGTAGTGATGTCTGAAATCCAATTTTATACAAATTCTTATGCAAATTGCTGAAGTTTTTAAGAAAGGCCAGGTCAAGAGTACCATTAACCAGCGGGCTTACATGAGGAGAGTAATGAGTGTGGAGGAAGCAAAGAAAGTATGCCGATATCGTAGCAGATGGAGATCCGTGGTCTCTGCCTACCCCTACAGAAGACGTGGCAATATGTATGATATTGAAACACTTCACTCACAATTCAATTCGTGAACTTTTTCATCATTTTCATCATTCAAAGCATATCAAGACTCGTGTGACTTTACATTCATTATTAATATTACAACGTGGATAAATGGCTTTGTACATGTAATTTTTTGTACGAGGTCTGTAATGGGTTCATAAATAGCCCAAGTCTTACTTCTTTATTTCTACAATTACGTGTTCTGTCCGCCCGTATGACGCATACGCAATTATTTGAAGTCGAAGTAAAAAGTATTCAAACTAAATTGTACCATGAACACAAAGTACTTATAATAGAAAACTTTCGTGTTTAGATATAATACATTTGATTCACTCCACTTTTAAATTATTCAAAAATAATATTCTTAAACTTCTTGGAAATAGGACAGATAGGTCTAATAAACAGGATATTTTAAGAACTACGTTAATATATTTTGAGTAGTATATTTTTATATCAATTTCCATTACCACTTACATATGACCAATTTACGATAGACGTTCGTATACGCGAAGTCTTGAACAAGTTCAAATACTCTTTTAATTTAATATAAAAATATTAATACTATGCGTCGTGCAATCTCGAACATGTAATTCCATACATACACACTACACACTTATTATGATCGTGTATGTGAGTGTGTGGATGTGTGTGCATCGGATAGACGCCTGCGCAGTTGCGTGATTCCAATGTCACTTAAGCAACCTTGAGGTCGGCTAATATTCAGGTTGTTGACCAAGCGATCTATAAGCAATATTTCAATACCGCCCGCTTAAATAAACGTGATTTCTTTTTGTTTTTACCTCATTTTTTTATAGTTCATATACATATATCCAATAGCTGGTCACGGGCTTTACCTTTTCTGGAAGAATATATATATCCAGATTCGGAATATGTACTTATAGATCATACGTATATTGATTGATCCTTGACTCCGTACGCTGCAGTTTTGCTACTGGCCCAATTAGGTCGTTACTTTATTAATATATAATAACTACAGTAAACTCCCGTTAATCAGACATGATAGGGAAGGCGGCCAGTTCGGATAACGAAAATTTCGGATAAACCGAAGGCTCCTGTTTTCTCGTGTGAAACACCAAATTGCGTTAAAACCGCGAAATATGAGCGTAAAATGTGTATATGTAGAATGCTATTGATATGATTGTGAATGACTTTTCAGAAAAAACATGCAGGCTTGCATGTTTTTGTCTGAAAAAGGTGGGTGGGGATGGGGTAGGTTCATATTTTACGCTGTTTAGCACCTATTAGACGTTGGTTTTTTACGAACGTGTTATTAAAGTTGTAAACAAAAAAAATCGGAAAAATTTGTTCAGATAAACGAAAGTTTACGATATTTAATATAATAAATTAATTTAGTGTAATATTTTAATTCAAATTATTTCCCTAATGAAAAGTGCTTATCACTCTTTTGATAATTTTAATAAATAGGAAATAATTTGTGTTTAATCTTTTCGATCCCAAACTTATAGGGAACAGGTTTAAAAGTACACGTACATAACTTTTAAAAGTACGCTAGTTACATTTTGTTTGAGAATTCTAAGAAAATAAAAGAAAAAATTGATTGGACTTACCATAGAGCTCGTAATATTTTTTCTGTACACGCATCAAACGGCTGTGAAGTCAAGGTCGTTCGTTCTAAATCAAATTCCGGCTAGGAATATCACAGTTACTATAGATTTGAGGATATAAAAATAACCTTCAAGTTATTAATAATTAAACATTATATAAGGTTATATGCTCTGGAATCAGTATATTATCTCTACACACGTTAAATAACAAAGAAGGTATTAAACATAAACGATTAAGATAATTATAATAACGTTTGTAGGTTAGAAATATTTATCTAAAATAAATAATGTATTAATTGTTTATTATTAATTATCACTCATTGAATGCTTGTTTAAATACTATAAAGCGGTTTTTATCAATCGTTTCACAAAGACTGTGAACGCAATAAAACCAGTAAAGAACTTTATTTGTTACGAACCAACGAATTTTAGTTGTTTAGAACTTTAATTGTTGTTATAAATTACGTTGATCGCGAAAGAAATGACATTATTTGCATATGTCGCGTAAATAAAACATATATATAAATTTCATCATTTTAAGGTATAGGAAGGCAAACAAAAAGCAATTAAGGTTATTTATAGACATACGACCAATCATCTCGGTGGCGGAGATACTGCTTACGGAGTCAATGGTCGCGGGTTTAATCCTCACATTGGACAAGCCTTTAACAAGCGTCAATTCGCATTGGACACGCGTGGTGGGTTAATTGTCCGTTCCTTTAGAAATGAGGAAGCCTGTGCCCATCAGTAGGGCATATATGGGCTGTGAAAAAAATTGACATCTGCAACACCAGGGGTAGTGCAGAAGCCGAGCTGGCCTTTAAGAAATATTTTTTGAAGCATTCCTTATTTGATATATTTGATTTTCAGAAGAAGACACGGCCCTTAAAAACATAAATATTGTTCAACCTATAAGTGATTTAGCCTTTCAGATAATGCTACTCATTTCGAGTCCGCGCGTTTAAAATCAAAAAAATGATTTTATCTAAGATATCGATACGTTCACTTACTTATCTGTTTTTATCAATGGATCCTATCAAGTCTAATATTATTATATATTGTACTTGATAGGATTATATTACATAAACTGGTTTGCGTGCTCTTACTAAATAAAATGTTCAGAATTTTATTTATAGAATTCTAACACTTTAGTAATTATGTACATATCATCTAAATAATAAAATTCTTTACATAATACCGTGTGATTGTGACGCAACGTTTTTTTCTCCATAATCTTTTCATTTCACGCGTTCGTTTGTTACGATACTCCTATTCAATACACCATGGCATTACGGTAAATATCTCAACACTATTATGTGGGCGGAATTTCCAAAGATTCATTCGTCAGGGGGAGGTACGTGACCGTAATGAGTATTTGATTCACTTCTCTAAAATAAAATTTCCCAACCATCAGCCATTGAAAACATTAACAATTGTGAATGAACATAAAGTTTTATTTTGAAGCTGTCATGCTAAAATAATTAAACCGTTAGACGATATCGTCGATATCGACGTTTGAAATGTATGTATTATGCAATAATGGATAAAGTGAGTATATATATGTATTCAGTAAATTTAAAAGAACACATATTTTGCTGTTTAATACCTGTCATTTTTATAAAGTATTTATTTCTTGCGTCTATTTACATATTTCGTGAAAAAGCTTTTTCTATCTGTTCGAAGATTGACTGACGATTCAAATATTGGGTTTGTTCACCTTCCTTCATTGTCAAAACTTAATATCAAATTTAAAAAAAATCTATCTCTTAATAATAACAATCATTACAAACACTACCATTTAAGCATCGAAAAACTCTATTTCTCCTTATTAAAGTTATTGAATTTAGTAACGTTAAAAAAATAGTATTTTTGTATAAAAGAGGTTAAAAAAACAAACACTAGATTCCTTTTTATTTTATGGAATAGGAAGGCAAACGAGCAGGAGTATCACCTGATGAAAAGCAATCAGACATACGTAGCGTCATAGACAGCGCGGAAGCGTTGCCGAACTTTAAGGAAAATATCATTATGTGGGTATAGAGTGGGAGGGGGATGAGGGAGGAGGGTGTTGGATCTCCAGAACTCACCGTACGAAGTGCGATGCTAAGCTACCACTCAGACGCCGGTTTTCTGTGGGAGTGTGGTACTTCCCCGGGCGAGCCGGCCCATTCGTGCTACAGACAAATATTATGCCATTCTTTACAAAGTATTCGTCTGCAGCGTGACTCTACCGCTCAAACTCAAAGTGCTTAGTTACTCGTACATACTTAAAATCAATATAAAACGTTAATATAGCGTTTTTAAAATAATTTTAATTATATTCTTAATTAAATAAGTACATATTATCAAGATATTTAAATGTCTTTTCTTGTCGTTACTTGTGCACAGACACATAAATAATTCAACACGTGCAATGCGGAAAGCTCTTTTGTAAATGACCGGCGACTGCGGATCATTTTCGCAATTAACATGAAGTCGTGGTTACGAATGTTAACTCATGCGACACGCATCTTACTGAACTGGCAGCCCCCATTTGCTTTGAACTATAACTTTCAGATTGGATAGGGCAATTTTTAATTATCATTTTCCTTACATTTTGCTAAGCATTTATTCTTCTACTTCTACTAGATTCTGAGGGCGTTATGTAGGTCTTTACCTTGGGACTAGAGTATTTCAGCAGCGTTTCTAAACTGATTTGACATGGCAGCCTTCAAGAAATAAATTTGCAAACCACTTAATTTTCTTTTTACTACTACTAGATTCTGAGAAGAATATGGGTTTCTTTACCTTGGGAATAGAGTATTTGTTTCTAAACTGATTTGAAATGGTAGCCTTTAAGAAATAAATTTACAACCCACTTAAAGGCCAACAATTGCATTTGCAGTCGGCTACATACTGCAGACATCTGCAAATGCAGCTGTTTACATTGCCTTTTTAAATACTAGGTATAATAATACTGTTAGCAGACTTACTTTCGATAACCAAGTATATTCTAGATATAACTTTGTAAAATCTGCTCAACTGTAATTAAAAATCTACAGATACGAAATTTACATTTCATGCCTTTCGAAAAACACGGTGCGAAACAACAAAATATTGCTTAATAAGTTTTTATATCAACAGAGATTTAAAAAGGAAGATATATTGTTTTTGAAAGATCTAATAACTATTTATATACTAAAGTCAGAATACGTTCATGTGGAACCAGAGTATAGTATCTCTATGACCCAATTTGAGCAAGCGCAATTTGGTTTAAAAGGATTAAACTGATAAAGTTACTTTATAAAAATTATTTATCTTCTACATATAGATTTGGTCAACATTGGAATTAGCCGGAAGAAGTAGTTAGACTAAACAGTAGATAAAATTCATGATGTATTTTTCATTTTTACTTGTACGAACATTAGTAACATCGTGTAAAAATACATATTACGGCAATTGAATCACGTGTTTCACTACTTGGTACGTACATTTGTATGAATGAAACTTATATTTCCCATTCATCGATCGATTTAAAAACAAACATTTTTTTCTGCCACTCGCTTCTTTATTGTTTATGCAAGTGAAACGCCTCATCCGCAGAACTCACAACTATTAATAGCTGTACGATAGAAAACATCTAAAGGCCATCTAAAACTATCATGTATGTTAATAGATCTGAGAGTTAGTGCTCTCTAATAATTGAGTATTGGAATAAGAAAAAATGGTTATGCCTTTATTATTATAAATACAGTGTTCTTTTTATTTAAAAACATTTCAATATTTTTAAATTGCCTCAAAAATTATGAAGGGCGAACAAGATATTTAAAAAAAGAATTTGATTAATAATAAATTATCAATCTGCTATCAAAAATCAGTTGCTGGCTTACTTATTTAGACGAGAGATTCAACACCAAATCATTTTCCAAAACGCTCTCTCCAGTTGGCTGCTCAAATAATTGTTATTTTTCCAACAGTAATTTTAATAGATAAAATATAAAGTTAAGTAAAATTTATACCTATAATTTGAATAAAAAAGGTGCTCCTTTTGGCTGACATTTTGTGACGTAATTATATAAATATATAACGCACGTATTGTCAACGATGATATAATAAATTTCGAACATGATTATTCAAACAATTGGTTGCAGATACAATTCACTTGTAGGATTATAAGAAAAACTAATAATATTAAAGCTAAATAAACAAAATGACGTCATACGCGCTGTTATTATTGGAAAAATTAAAAATGTATTTAAATATGATTAATTTTAGAATTTTAATACGTTCATTCCACAAAAAGAACCCAAAAACTCATATATCAAGGATATGCGCCCGGATCTCGTAATGATTGTGAACCATTTTTGTATTTTAATCGTATCCATAATCATTGGCAAATTGTTGCAATTCGCATTATTTTTTAATTCATTTAATGTCATTGAGATAACAGGATATTAAAGCGGATATACAATTTTATGATTTTTGTAGTAACCCAGATGTAAGACTTTGCCCACCAATTTACATCAATGACGCATTTTTATTAAATTTTCATAATCTGATGTTATTATTAGCTATATTGTTTAATTCTGGTGGCGTAATGTACTATGGAGTGGAATGGAATAAATGCGTGTATCGTGATTTTATTACTACAAAGGCTTTTAATAGAATGCTCACCACTATATAAACATGCAACAAGCTGACTAGTAGTACATTTCAAGAGACTTGATGTTATACCTGATCGTCATCAAGGTAAAAGTGGAAGTACCTAAATATCTAAAAATATAAAATTTATGATTTTTTTTTCGTAGAAGAATTCATTAAGTTTTATCATTTTACATCGACAATATAAGTTTTTCTGTAACTTATACAGTCGGGAGTTACGAGGAAATAACGGAAAAAATATTCGAATCTGACTAAAGTAAATAAAAATATAGCTGTTTATCGTTTGCTGGGCCATTAAAAAAAATCAAGCACTATAAAAAGAGTTGCAATATTTTACAAAGTTCAAACTTGTTACGACCAGATACGAGACGTTTCCTGAACTTTGATGCCGGTAACGATATTGAAAACTTTTCAATTGTTGACGTCACTGACAATTCATTATTGATATTATAACTTATATTCCTGTATGGGTACTACGTATGTGGTATGGATACGTTAAATATGGTTCTAATTTATTATAAACATATTTATCAGCCATAAGACGACCAATTGGCTCAGTAGCGGGGCCCTCCGCCCGCGGAGTCAATGGTCGCGGTTTCGATCCCCGCATCGGAATAAACATATGTATGGATTACAAATATTTATTCCGAGCCTGGTAACCCTATTATAATTGGACAAGTGTGGTGGGCTCAGCAGTGGGACATATATGGACTTTTTTTTTAAAAAAAGTCTGTATAAGTAAATTTTACGGTAACAAGAAAAACATTTTTTTTTTCATAATTTGATAATATGTTGTCCTACTTTAGTTATAAATATACTTATTTTTAGAGATAAATGTTTTCTATCGTTCTATTGGATACGTTTTAAGATTGTACTTTTAAATAACATCGATTAAAAAAAAAATGTTTTTTAGAGTTAAGAATTCTTATTGGCGGCCTCTAAGAATAAGAATTCTTAGATATTTTTACAATAGTTTTATCCCTACCATCTCGTAAGGCGAACTCAGACAGTGCTTTTTTCCTAAAATGCGTTCCGTGCACAACCATTGTGTGGTACCAGGTACCTTCAGCGGCAATTCCAAACCAATATGACATTCAAAAATCAAGTCAAGACATTTGTTAAAGGCTGCAATGCCCCCAGTGTTGTAGAGGTCTATGAGTAACATTGATTTTTTTTCATGGGATAGGAAGGCAAACAAGCAAGCGTGTCACCTGATGGAAAGTAATCAACGCCGCCCATAGACATCCTTTAAGGAAAGTGTCATTATGGGAGTGGGAATGGGAGGGGGTAGAGGAAGGGGGGAGGGTGTTGGGTCTCCGGAATGCGGCCGTTCGCCGGACGAAGCGCGGTAGTTAAGTTACCACTCAGACGCCGGTTTTCTGCGGGAGTGTGATACTTTCCCGGGCGAGTCGGCCCATTCATACTACAGACATATATTATGCCATTCTTGACAAAGTATTCTTGTTTGCCTTTCCATCAGATACAAAAAATTTATAATATCATTGTAATATTTTAAGGAATAAATGTGTCACTTTTTTATATATTTTCATATAATATAGTATTAAAATTTAATGAAAAGATATGATTTTATTGTATAATCTATTTTATTTAGCGATTTTTTTGCCACATTTATATAATTGTTTTCCTCAAAGTAAGGCCTAAATTTATAAATTATCTGAGGTTTATATAATAAACTTCGGATCATTTTTTTTGCGATTGGAAGTCAAACGGGTAGGCGTGTCGCTTAATGAAAGTAATCTACGCCGCTCATAGATATCTGCAACACCGTAGCCATTGTAGAAAAATTGCTGGCCTTTAAGAAACGTGTTGACTTTTGAAAGTTTCAATGTCGTATCAGTTCGGAAATATCGCTGAAGGCAGTTGGTTCCACGAATTGGTGGTGTTTATATAACATGTCATTGATACACTTAAGAACCCTATAAAGACAAAAATTGCCAATTGTTGCAAGCTTTACAAATCCGGATACAACACATTTCGTGAATGGAAAGTGCAAAGTAAACAAGGAAACCAGTTAAATTAGTGGTATAAAAATATTTTTATTGTGTTTCCGGTTTTTATATTTCGGAATTTGTATGCACCTGTTAATGTAACTGCGGCTAAAATACGAAACAGTTTATGTGTTGCGGTTTTTCCGAACCAACACGATATTAGAACTTTCAAAAATCAATCTTACACATTTATCAAATGCTGCCAAAGCTTCTGCAATGTTCCTAGTTTTGGTGACATTGCCTATTTGATTGCTTTCCTATTTTCATCTTAAAGTCTTGGTTAAATATGTATATGTTTCTGATTTATTTTATTTGTGTATAATATTTTTTAATCTAAAAATTATTGCGTATAAACGCTTGTACCAGAACCTTACTCGTAATATAAATACACGTGTTATAGGAATTGCATCTGTCTATAATTTTGATTCTTTTCTTTAGTGCTTATATGATAGTAGTTATGTTTGTATTTGTTAATAAATTTAAAAAATACTGCAAATAAATAATAATGTCTTAGGTAAGGCCAACATTTATCTACGTACGGTTTACATTTGACGCTCTCTTTTTAAACTTTACTAAGTTTCTTTTTGCATTTGGAAACTTTTCCTTCTTCGTGTAACATTTTATCGAGGAACATTTTCCACGGGGCGATCGCATCCAGTTAATAAGTTCCGTTCCGATGGCTTCTGCGTTTTAAACTTTTTGGATATGAGATAACAAGCTAAGAAAGGCGTCGATTTGGCTGAATCCATTTAAGTATTTCGATCGGATTATGTCGCTTTTATATGCATGCTATTCACTTTTCGGAATGCCTAAGATCGAAAGAATTGGAAGAATAAAAAATAATCCTTCAAGCAATTATATAATATATTAAAATATAATCATACTCCTTCAAACAAGTTGTTTTTTTTTTAGTTATAATGATGCCCATGGAAATATAAACAACACTCTTCTAATTCACTCATTCATTATTTAATTATATTTAGTAACAAATTTGTTAGTTTATGGATCAAGAATGTCTGAAAAAAAAAATTTATTTTATTAATATTGTTCATCTGATATTTTTGGCTTGCTCGGGAAGTTTTTTCATCATTACACAACCGTTTTGCAATAGATAGCGTGCGGATTCTAGTAATAGCATTAAAGCACTATTTGTTAACAATAATAAAATTATTCGGTGTTATTCAAACTATTAATATTTATTAAGAAATGATATGACACAAGCTTATTGCTTAAGCTGTTGTGACAGATCCTAGAAGCTTCTATTGAAGCTTTAGGGAAAACTTAGCCCGGTTATCGACAGTTAATAAGATCATATATACAACTGATATGACATTTTTTTAATTTAGTTTATGGAATCACTATCTTTATTAATGAAGAAACAAATTCGATTGAGTAATGTGTACATCGGACATTTTCTAGAAGAAAAAAAGTAGAGCTCTTTCACTATCCGCCGAACCGAAACAATCACTAAAAGGCTTAAATTACAGAACGGCGGGAAGAAAGGGGGATTCATTGTGATTTGTGTAAAAGTTTCCCCGCAAATTACCGTGCTAACGAACTTAGTATCTCACCGACGGCGCCTCTTCGGCCTTCATAATTTTTCGGCGCAGCACCTAAATTACCCTCGGACCTAATAGTTTTCACCTATTACGGTGAGCGGTCCGAATTTATTGTTTTCCACTGTTGATTTATCTTCGAGCGAACCGGATTAACTACCGCTAACTTGGCGATAGTTAATACTCTATCTCTGATGTTTCAGAGAGCTCTTTCCTTTTATCTAAATTGGTGAGCTACCCATAAAGATTCGCCGGCGTCTGTCGTAAAACATTCGCCCCATACGCTTCATTATGGGGTAAAGTTTTAGATATGATAGAACCATTTTATTGTCCACCAATGTAGCGAGATTTCTATCGGTAATGGGATTTGTGTCCTAATGTCGGACACCAGAGTATTAGACACTTATAATGTTGCAAAGCTTCTGAAATAGTAGATACTGAACAACGATTATTTCAATTCTTATTACCTACTGCTTTATAATTCTATAAAATATAAACGTTTTATTGCTTCGAAAGAAAAATATTTCATATCTATATGTATGAGTATTATTAAATAGCATACTTAAAGGTAAGAGCCACGCTGCAGACGAATACTTTGTCAAGAATTATTTGTTTGTAGCATGTATGGGCCGACTGGCCTGGGGAAGTACCACACTCCCAAATGGTGCCAATAGTAAAAATTGTACACGTCTAAACAATGTCTGAATTAGAAACTAATGCTGGTTGGTACAGCGGTAAAATGATATTTAAAAAAAAAGATAAGTGCATTAAAATAGGATAAAAAGAAATATTAAACGTGATTTAAGGGTAATTACAGGCCCTAAAGTACCATCCATGGCTAATCGTTTACCGATTAATCGGCAAGCGGAGAAAGGCACGAGAGTTAGGGTTGTCTACGAGTATAATATTTATAATTATTTTGATGCCGAAGCCAGATTCGTGACTCAGATTCAGAAAAAAGGAAAAAATTAAAAAAGCAAAATTTAATCCTACTAATATTATAAATGCGAAAGTTTGTGAGTATGGATGTATGTTTGTTACTCTTTCACGAAAAAACTACTGGACAGATTTGGATGAAATTTTACAATAATACAGGTTATACCTATTACCTACTGCTTTATAATTCTATAAAATATAAACGTTTTATTGCTTCGAAAGAAAAATATTTCATATCTATATGTATGAGTATTATTAAATAGCATACTTAAAGGTAAGAGCCACGCTGCAGACGAATACTTTGTCAAGAATTATTTGCATATTATTTGTTTGTAGCATGTATGGGCCGACTGGCCTGGGGAAGTACCACACTCCCGCAGAAAACCGGTCTCTGAGTGGTAGCTTAGCTATCGCGCTTCGTACGGTGAGCGGCTTGAGTTCCGGAGACCTAACATCCTTCCCATATCCCTCCCACTACCATAATGGAGGAACTACCATAATGAAGGAATGACCTTAAATGTCGGCAACGCTTCCACACTCCCTATGGCGCTGCGGATTAGATGACTTTTAATGATAATAAATATTAAACGACAATTGTTTTCAATTTAAAAATTACTTATTGACAAAAGTAAGTAATTTTTCATTAAATTCACTTCAAAGTAATTTACTAACTAACTATAAATTACACTAACTGCGAATTAAGTTAATATGACTTTAGTCAGTTAACAAATGCATTTATAAATTAATCCAAAACTTTACTATCAAAGGCTTAGCTCCAGCCATTACTGTCCTCTTTCCTCCATCTGGAAATAGATTAAACGTGCGACAGAGAAGCATAAATCTCGTCCTAATTGAATTTGTCATAAAAATTGAAAGTTCCTCCGCTCCCAGGGCCGTACTCGAACTACTTTTAATCCATTCTCCTTTGAAGGGAACTTGTAATTTATCGTGAGTGCTAAGTTCGCAACGACTATTTCTAGATATATAGAACTTTACCCTTGTTTCACCTACACTGTAAACGTTTTATCTGAAATGAAATCGATTGCTTTCGAGCGAAGTAGTAACTTTTAGTTTATAACTTACATCAATTTTATTAGTGGAGCGACTTTCTGCCAGTCCAATCATATCGGGCGCCGGTCGCATTCATTAATGTTCATTTTAACTTTTTAAATTACCCATATAGACTAATGCAGGTAAATTTTTGTATTTACTTTGTGGGGTGATAGAGTTATCTTAGTGGAGTGTGCATTTGGAGTAAGAAAGAACTAATCAATCCTCCCTCTCTCTAACAAATCCGCCTTGGACAAGTGTGGTGGGTTAGTCTCCATTACCCTAGAATTAACTTCGCCTTTATTAAAAAAACCGCCATCTATAGACATCTGCAACATCAAGCCTTTGTAGCCATCATTGTTTTCTTTGGGGTAAGTATGTAAATAATGAGAGATAAGGGATAAGGATTTAATGAGAGGGGAAGAAATAAGTAAAGGAAAGAGAAAGGCGTTGAGCCTACGGACCCCTACTCTCACTGTATGAAACGTGGTAGTACAGAAAAACAACGCTTATATGGTATATACCATATGAGGCTATTTTACTTCTCCAGTCGAGCCGATCCATTCATGCATGACTTTGTCTATCACTATAATAAAAATAAAAGTAAATAAAAATATACAAATAAAAAATAAGAACACGTCACGTTAAATGGTGCCAATAGTAAAAATTGTACACGTCTAAACAATGTCTGAATTAGAAACTAATGCTGGTTGGTACAGCGGTAAAATGATATTTAAAAAAAAAGATAAGTGCATTAAAATAGGTTAAAAAGAAATATTAAACGTGATTTAAGGGTAATTACAGGCCCTAAAGTACCATCCATGGCTAATCGTTTACCGATTAATCGGCAAGCGGAGAAAGGCACGAGAGTTAGGGTTGTCTACGAGTATAATATTTATAATTATTTTGATGCCGAAGCCAAATTCGTGATTCAGTTATAATTAAAAAAATAATTTATTTTATAAATAACGATAAACTTATAAAATAACCAAAAAAGTGAAAAATTAAAAAAGCAAAATTTAATCCTACTAATATTATAAATGCGAAAGTTTGTGAGTATGGATGTATGTTTGTTACTCTTTCACGAAAAAACTACTGGACGGATTTGGATGAAATTTTACAATAATACAGGTTATACATCGGAATAACATATACGCTACAATTTGTAACGATTGTATCTAATTTTGGTCGTAATATAATTTTACTATTAAGTAAAAAATATATATATTTATTTAAAATGATCTGTCACGAAACAATGTGGCAGACCAAATTCTACGCGAGCGAAGCTGCGGACAAAAGTTAGTATATTCATAATACATAATAACCAATACTAAGCGATATGTTTGGGATTTGTATGTATTGTATTTTGTTTGGAACACAACCCGTTTAGATAGAGCGAGAATTTCTGCGTAGTCGAAAGCATTGAACTGCTGCAGGCCGTTGATGTAAAAATAGTATATGAAATACAAACAGGGTAAGGGCGTTTTAATACAATCAGAGTACGGATTCTTAATATGATTTTAGATCCAGATTTATTCTAGAATATTTTAAATAAAACAGTTACGTCTTTAATTTATAATAAGGTTAGAACATTGTGCTGTTCTCATCAAGACTAGTAACGCTTAATATTCCTGTAGATTGACAACCCTAAGAGTATAATGGCCATTGGTTGAAAACAGACATGATGAAATAAAGGGACAAAACATAAATCGTCGCTTTCATAGTTTTTACGGGAGCCGTCACATTTTTATGCCTTAAAGATTTTGGAACGTTACTTCGATCTGCACTTTTTATCAATACCATAGAACTATGATAAGATTCTGTATGATTTCTCGGTGAATTGACATTAATCTACATCCAAGGCGAATCGGCGGGACATACAGATTCGTTACCGGAATAAATACCCGTAGAATGTATATTTATACATTATTCCTATGCGGAAATCGAAACCACGATGAGGACTCCACTCCGAAAACGGTAGCTTTGCCACTGAGCAAATTAGTATTTTTTTATTTAAACTTTTTTGCACAAAGTGCACAACAGGCGGTCTTAATGGCATTGGGTATTTTCTATTTGCCTACCTGCGGGCGAAACTGAGAAAATTGGTTTGGAGTTGATGCAGCTTGAAATAAAATAAAGTTAAAACTATTTAGTACTACTAGTAACACACACAAAAACACTCATATACATATATATACACGAGAAAAAAATCAAAAAAAAAAAGAAATATTCACCTTGCAGCAAGTACTGATGTATGAAGTATGAACAGGACATAAAAATTGTCAGACTTTGAGTTTAAAAAGAAATTTGTTTCAGGCTTTTTTAATGTCAAAAGAAACGTTATTCTACAGCTTTATAGCCGTAGTATATACTTATTAAGATTATAATCATAAAACTTTCGTGTTTATTTAGCTAATTGTTGTGCGTTAACTTATAACTTAACAAAGATGTCGTTAAACCTATAACAACATTTAAATAAAATATAAAAAAAAGAATAAATAATACAATTTAAAGAATATACATACATATCGTCACGCCTGTCTCCCGTAGGGGTAGGAAGAGACCACGGATCTCCATCTGCTACGATTTCAGCATACTTCCCTTGCTTCCTGCACACTCAATACTCTCCTCATGCAATCCCGTCGGTTAAGGGTACTCTTGACCTGGCCTTTCTTAAAAAGTTCAGCAATTTGGTCAAGGTATGTTTCTCGTGGTCTTCCTCTACCGACCCTTCCATCCACATTCGCAAGGTAAATTTCTGTTGTGCCAGTCATCTTTCATCCATTCTCTCTATATATATTTAAATAATATCTCAGTCCATAGTGGTACGTTAGATCGTTAAAGTTTCGCCATACCTCCATTTTATGTATTTCACCCCAATTACTAGTTGAAAGAGTGCCAGGGGCCAATAAATCAGAGTACCTTATATCCACGCCTGACATTGTAACTCCTCTGTAGTTTCATAAAGTGAACTATGTCAATCTAACTTTTAAGATTATCACTTCCGCGTCCGCCTACTTTGCCCTACCTGTCAGTTATATGGTTGTTACAAACATTGAATATAATAATTGTATTTTATTTTTAAATATTTAGGAGAACCTGACCTAAATACCTCATATTATATGTACACTTACTGATATAGAGGCTAATTATTGTTTCCATATATGTAAAAAAAAAGTTATTGTTACAATTCACGCCATTAACTTCCAATATCACGCGAACTACAATATTTTTGGGTTTATTTAATATTGTAGTATCAACCTATGTACATCCCTGGAGTTACATAATAATTCCATATTTCTTCCATAAATTAATGATGACGTCAATTTCCATTTTCTTCAAAACATGGTTATTTCCTTTAATTCTCTACATATTCTTATAATTAGTCTATAAACTTTATTCTTTGTCTTCGCCCCTTCTTTGCTACATATTAATTAAATATTATATTAAACTATAAAGAAAACCAGATCGATGACATTAATAAAAACAAACCTTTATTTGTTTATTTTTTAATTACCGTAAATCCATCATATTAATTTATTTATTAAATCAACAAATCCAAATGGAACAAATCCAAAAAAAATAGTGCACTTTCATTTTTAATATGTTTTACATTTACGTCGGCTGTCAGAAAGAGAACCTTAAAACTTTTAAACTGGTCACGACAAGCAAAGGGCATGTTATTAATCAGAGCAAGGTATTTAAAGGAAAATAACTTTAATAAGGTTGAGTGATCATTTAGAGTCATGATTGTTCGATACCGAGTCTTGACAATCGAAGTTTGAGGGACTCCCCGGCTAAATAGACCGAAGATCTGCGCGGGGCGGTTGGCAGACACTGGATGCGTGTATGTGAAAATCGTACTAGGTAGTCCGTCTTGGAGAATGACAATTTGAATTTGAATAAATTTACTTGTTGCTCTACAAAAATAGTCGGTCATTTTAAAAATTCATTTTTTTTCTTTGTTATGATACACAACAATATCTTACAATTAAAATTATATTGTTTAGATATATTGTTATTTTAATATTCACAAAAAATATACCTTAAACTTTTAAATTTTTATTAAAATAAAATTGATTTAATAATTTGTTACGTTACGTTTTAATAAATTATAATACAACATTTAAGGACACATTTTATGTGTGTCATACGATGAGAACGACAGCCCTATATAAAGTAATGCTGATCATCCACTATTCTTATAAAATATATTAAATAACTCATTTTCATTGAAGTATTTTATTCTTATTCTTATAATTTTAATACAGACACTTCATAGAAGTCATATGATAAAATACATAACCTGGTATTATACAGGTGGTTTGTTCTAATATTATAATAAAATATTGCGCAACAAGTTATTTGATATACCAATAAATACAGTTGTATGTGTACAGTGTTTTCTTTACATTTATTTTTTTTATTTCTTTTATTGTATTTTTCGTGTTTACTGAGATTACAACACAGACAATCCTAGTGTAGGAACTATAGTCCCCTATTATGTAACATTTTAAAGTGTTTTCAATTGGTTTATTTGTAATTATTAAGTAAAATACGAATTTGAGATAGGAAATTGCTAGCATCGCACCGTTAGTGGAACGCGGTGTTTAAGGTAGTGGCGTCGCGTAGTCGCGAGCTCCCTCCGCAGCCGAAAAAAGTTGCAAGTCGATGGGCGGCGCCGCCGAACATTCAAATTTATCGATTGTCCCGCGCGCCTCATCACTACATCCCTCAAAACTTAACTTAGCCCTTCCAGACCGTCACTATCGTCACATTACTTTTTATCCCCCAATGGAGGCAGTATCTCCTTTTTTCATCGCCAGTTATTATTGTCCGTTAAACTTTAAGTGCTCGGCGGCTAACTTTCGATGTCTTTGTGATTTACGATGAGCCGTTTCGAAGTGTTTTATCGAGCATAAATGTTACTTCGCTACTTGTTGAGATTGAAGGTCGTGTTTCATTGGGTCAACTTTATCACTTTTTTCCCGGCACGTTTTTTTTCTGCGTATACCTTTAGTAGTTTCGCGTGTGCGCGGATAGGGGTTGAGGAAGGGGGAGCAATGATCCATTAATCTGGTGGAAGCCCATGTGGCGCCAGCGACATACCTGTACGACGCGTCGCGCGGACGCCTACCTAACGACACAGATCGTACATTTTGAATATAGCAAACGCAAATATGTATAAAGTTATTAAGCACTTGTGGAATCGATACACGTAGCATTGACGGGTGCTCGCGGTCCATTACGTTCACGTGTCGTTTACTCTACGTCGCATTGTACTCATGACGTACGATATTAAATAAAAAAACAAAACTATCGTGATAGAGAATTCGCTCCTCTAATAGATGATAGTATTCATTATCTTTTAGTATGTCTAAAACATACATGCCATATTAAATGTTGAATATATATATATATATATATATATATATATATATATATATATATATATATATATATATATATATATATATATATATATATATATATATATATATATATATATATATATAACCAAATCATATCATATAAATCATAATTATATATCAACAAATCTCTTTTGTCCTTCTACTGAACTGTTTCATATTTTACTCAATAAGAGGTAGTGGATAGAACCCAGCCGCTTCGACTAGTTGAGAACGGAATCACCTCAGGAAATAATACCAGCTGAGGTTTTTCCGGCTATTTATTGATCATATTGGTAACGGATTCGAGACTTCTTCTTGTAACTTAGTCTGGAGTTAAGGCAAATTTATTTCCCAATGTCATTTACAAATATGTATTGTTTTTATCTTTACAATAAATTTATTTGAGCGAAAACAGGCGGTAAAGCCTGTTAATGTGAACCATTTCCTAGCACAAACATCATAAGGTTAGGTGGAATTGTTAACAAGAATAAGTCATATTAAAACATTGGTAGTTTTCTTTTGTAAAAATAAAAAATAAATGTCCTGGTGGCCTGGGTTATTCTACACTTAATGAAGATTTTAATCACCATCATTCTTTTATTCTGCCTGGCATAGGTCTCCTCCTTGGCACTTCATTGTTCTCTATTTCGCGCTAGCCGCATCTAAGTTTTAAAACGACTTTATCATCAGCCACCGACGCCTCGATAAAAAAGTCTGAAATAAAACTGAATTAACATAAATTACGGTAAATTAATCGACTTGACAACCCCTGCTATGCAATTTCTTAATAAATTCTTCTTCTTCTAGTGCTTCTTCAATTAGTGAAGGTTGACAAGCAATTCAGTACGGCTGTCGTCAGTTTTAGCGAAGCGTAGCAGTTTGGGAGCCCTCGCTATCCTTGTTCACTTCCTGATATTACGTAGCCAAGACTTCCTTCTCTGACCAACCCGTCTTTTGCCCGCGACTTTACCCATTATTATTAATTGCAACAATTTGTACCTGTCATGTCTCAATATGTGAGAAGAAACTTGTGGTAAGCAACGGTTCTTAAATAACCTAACTTTAATAAAGCATAATTTTTTACTTTAATAAATAACCTAACTTTAATATTTTGTCTTCGTCACAAAAAAAAATTGAATAAAATTAGAATGATGACAAATTCCAAATTAAATTAAATGGAATTCTCGCGAGTCAGAGCAAAGCTTACGCCTATAATGATAATTATATTACATCTCGATGACGTCTCGAAAGTTGATGATATTAATTATTATTTATGGCAGTTTGAGTTATAGCAAGATCAACGTTTTTTTTTAAACGAGATCATATAAATGTTACAAGCGCAAAATTACTGTGCGGATAGCGTTAATTCTGAAGCTCATACGTATTTCGCTGGAAGACCAAGGGAAAGAATTATTAGCTGTTTGTAACTATTTGTTATTAATTAGCCGATTTTGACCAATCTTTCGAAGAACAGTACGTCAATAAATCAAAACTGTTATGATTATCATACACTTTGAGAGATCCGAATCTCACTGGTGGTACAATCACTGGTGGTACAATCGGTCAATTATTCCCCCGATTTAAACGCGCCCCCAAAAAGACGATGCCCGCGTAACGTTTCGTCGTCCGGATCGTGTAACACACGATCCGGACGACGAAACGGCTTTCGGATCCACCCGTGACACCAATACTCACACGCACCCCGGCTCTAGCCGAGCACGTAGAGTAGGGAACTTCTACACTAGCCACTTACACGAATTTCTCTCACGCACCCGGTCGGTTCTAGGACTAATAGGGATTATAATTACTTAGATCCAAACCTCTCCTACACATTTAACGTAGCGTCATGACGAAATTAAAAACAACACATAGCCATGTTTTGTGGTTTGCTATTTACTCATCATTTTGTTTTGTGTTTTGCTACGTTTGTCAGTCATGAATATTTTTTAATGAAATCCGATATTTTATCGTCTACCATTGCGTTCTACCCATCTCTAGTAATATACTTATTCAAAAGAAAGACATCTTCTGTGTAGTGCTGCTACGGTGCGCCAACGGTATGATAATTGCGGCAATTCACGTGCCGCAATCCACTAAGTGGAATATTTTACTTATCCTCCGAGCGTTCCGCAGGGCACGACCACCGCCCACCGTTATATATTGAGATAAATCACTCATATTCATTATACTATTCGGTTATCGACATTGATCAATTGTTGCGATTAGTAGTGGATCGATAAACGAACTGGATATTATTACACAATAAGTTTATAATTAAATATCGCTATTATACCATATGGTCGCTATCTGAAGCCTCATGGCTTCTGTTATCGACAAAAAGAAACGATATAGATTTTTCGAACTAGTTTTTATTTGTGTGAATTAGTGTTGTTTGTCTGTAATTGAAAGGAGATCGAGATGCAGAGGCTCGCAAGTCTGGGGACAATGACTATAACGATGTCCCATAGACTTATGAAAACGATAGAATACGCAACACGATGAAAAGCTGAGGTTGAGATCTCTGTATAGATCACTATCGGAAAGGGAAGGCCTTTGATCCATAATTAACCAATATAATAAGTTCCTAATAATTAAAATTAATGACACCCATCGGACATTATTGCGTTTTTTCAAGACTTAAACATAATTAATTATGCAGAACTAGGAATAAATTTTACATTTATCTTCTTATTTTATCTAAAATAAATTGACTAAAAATTTATCTAAAAAAAGTCGAAATAAATAAAATATTTAATGAATAAGGTCTAATGGGTTCACAGGTATTTTATGCTACATATTATTTATTTATACTTATTGTATTAATAAATAATAAGAAAACTCACTTTGATGAAAGGCATATTCATAGCTTATCTGATTTTTAAATAAAAGATTTTTAAAAAATGTGTAAAACACATGAACTCTGCTAAAAAATACTGCTGTTCTAAAAACTATTTTAGCCTTTTCTTTTTAAATTAGATATCGCTTTGATTTTTACTAATGTAAAGGTCAGTGGTTAAGCTTCATACGAATTTGCCGTGAGAAATGCGAGCTACACAATCTGAATGCAATGCGGCGCGATTCATCATGTCAGTGAACACGGAAGCAATGGCGTCGCACCCCATGCAACTCCGACGCCATATTTCAATCGCCGAATTGACACATCGCTCTTTTGAAACCATAAACTTTCACACTAAAACTTTAACCTAGCGTATTTACCTAGGACGTTCCGTGCGAAACAGACAACGAGAGCAGGTTGACGAGTGGAAACTTATAGATACCTCGCATTCAGACCGGTGTGGAAGTTTTCACATAAATTGGCGGTCATTCGACGCGAATATGCTGACTGGGAGTGTAACAAATATGCCAACTTGGGTTGTTATAACAGCGATATGTAAGTTTTGTGATACTTCGCCATTAAGTTTATGGAAACGACGGCCAAGATTACATCGCACTTTGTGAAAGCTTTACATAATTCTTCTCTCGGAACTGTCGTCTCCGATAGACATCGCGATGAGGTTTTCCAACTGTCCGAGAGCTGATAAATCTCGCAGATTAATGACTACAGATTTTATGGCACCGGTAAAATTGTTAAAACGTTCAAAGATGTCACTGTGAAAAATTTGAACGCTATCTGTCAGACGTTCGCCTAATTGTAATTTAATTAGGGGGGGAATTCCCGCGTGGGTGGCAAGTGACAATGAAGCGTTAAAATGATTAATTTTTCCGCCGCCGAAGATACCGTCCGCGAATGCGTCGGGAGCGAACGATTAATCTTGCCCTTTACGAACACATTCGCACCATTGTGATGGGAGCACGGTATTTTTTCTGTCTTATACAAAACCATTAAAAAACTGCGCGTCTGCCACCGCTAGTTGGTCGCGTTCTCTCCCATCTTTATCCCAGCCCATTGAAGGATTGAAAAGGTGTTTTCGTTCTGCGGGGAAAAATAGATCACCCTTCGGTTTTTAAAATCATTTTTTTTTCTACATCACTTAGGCAGCGATAGTTATTACGGCGGGAATGAAATGTTTTAATACCGCTTCGTCATTTAATCACAATAGATTTCAGCTGAGCAAAATTCATACAGTCATCCCTTGTTCATTGAAATTGAAAGAAGAGCTTTTTAAGTAGCTATTGCAGTTTGATGCATTGTAGTATTAAAGGAAAATGTGAATTGAAAAGCTTATTCGAAATATTAAAAAACGCATTCAAAACCGTATTGTTTAATGTTAAGTAAATGCGTTGAAGTTTGAGGTTTCATCTGTGAAAATTTTTGAACAGTAAAATGGAAGTATCTTACCGCTTAATCTTATCTCATTTTCATCATAAAACGCAAGTATTGGCACATCGTGAAACATCTTAGGCGGGGTCAAGAGCGGAGATTGTCGGATTTAGATCTGGGCATACGCCAAAAGTTCAACTGTTCCTGTTGCCTGTTGGCTTCGAGCGCAGATTAAATTTACGTTTTATTGCTCGAGTAATTAACGGGACTTATGCTGATGCACTTCGATTAAACTTTATTGTTAATGCTTATCACACGGCCTTCATGCTCTCGACACAATTTACGACGGTGAATGAAGACGACGAAGAATGACTTAGTGGCAAAGCTATCGCCTTCAGAATCTATGGTCGCAAGTTTGATTCTCTCATCGGGATACATATATGTTTGTGTAACTTCTTCATCAGCATTACAGCTGCGGGTGGGCCTGGTTCACTATTTTTTTCCAGTTGGATCTTGGTTTGGCTTTTTCTCTCCGATTCCTCCGTGTGGTTTGTATAACCTGCAGGTAGTTATTCCAAGTATAGGGATTCTGTTAGCGGCAGCTATGCCACTATGCCAATCTTGACGACGCCTTGTTTATGGGATACATAAAAAAAATCGAGAACACTATCAAACAGTATTAGTTTAACGATAATTAATTAATTCTGTAACTTCAAAAATATAATATTGTTGGAAAATAGATATGACTGTAAAGCATATTTATAATCATCTGTTATTATTACAAAAACTCGTCTTATATCTTTTCAGAATATATTTATTGGTTTATTATTTTTTGCTGCTTGCGATTTTATCTACATGTAAGTATCGTTTTATAGTCCAGATATTAATCTAGACCTTGAGCTTAAACTTACTAATTAGCTATTAAAATTTCTACGGAAGTACGAGATTTACAAAGTGTAAACTCTTCTAAAAATTAAAATAAAATAGTATATTCGAAACAAAATATATACAAGTTTGGATGTACTTGTAAGTATAGTAAGAAATAACTTTGTTTTTTAAACCAATATCAATTTCGATCGGAATTTGAATTTGAAGGCTTTTGATTTTTTCTCTGTTTTTATTCTAATCTCTGACCTGAATGGTGGGTTTGCCAATAATATCACTTGATTAAAGGTAAATGAATGGCATATGTCGTAAAATATTTCCTTAAATTATGATAAGTTATATATAGATAATTTTTTAATTTTTTTAATACTATAATCATATGTGACTTGACTAAAGTAACTAAAAAAAATTGGAATATTAAAACCAGGCAACCACATAGTAATAATAAATAACTATTTTTATAATCGATCGATAAAATCGCGAAATAAAACATTGATTTGAGCTAGAAAGACTTCGAGATATTTCAATATTGAAGACTTAGACAATATTGAAGAAAAAATTATGATTTATTTATTATCTTCATATATGCCTGAAAATCTTGTGAGCAAAGCCATATTACAATAAATGAAATAAAAAAATTAAAGAGGAAAGCATAAAAATAAAATTATGGACTTTTCCCGCCAACTTACATCAGTGACGTTAAGCTTTTATTTCATTTTCATAATCTTACATTAATTAACAAGTAAATTGTTTAATTTAGGTGTTGTATTATATAATATATTTCGATTAAGGTGTGGAAGTGAAGTGATATAAAATAAATGCGTGTTCGTGACTTTTTAAGTTGACTGAAAAAGTCACCATTTTATCAAGACGTAACGTGACAAGGCGATTAGTTACATTTAAAGAGATTTAATATTATTGTATTTTACTCGATACTGACATGATAGTTATAACTAATTGCCATCAAAGAAAGAGAATAAGAATAAATAAAATTATAATAAAACTCATCAATTTGATTTCTAATGGCATTACACGTGTTATTTTTTTATCCAAAATTCATAAGAGAGGAAGTGATATTCCAACATTTACGAGGCAATAAAAGCTTGGCGATAAGATTTTTCAAACGACGTTATGTAAATTTAAAAGTTCTGTTTTAATGCCGTTCGTTCTGTTGCCATGCTATTTTTGTAAATTAATCTTTATATATCATGTATGAGCAAAGATCTGCACAAGGCGGCTGATAGAAACTGAATGCATATAACTGTAGGTAGGGCTAGCTTGGTGATGTGCACGGCGGCTGTTAAAGAGTTTAAAAAAAAACAATGTCAATATTGCGTTTTTTTTTATGAGATAGGAAGGCAAAGGAGCGGGCGTGTCATAGACTTCCGCAGCGCCATAGGCAGTGCGGAAACGTTGCCGACCTTTAAGGGAAATGTCATTATGGGAGTGGGTATGGGAGGGGGGGAGAGGGGGGAGGGTGTTGGGCCTTCGGAACTCGGCCGCTCACCATACGAAGCGCGGTAGGTAAGCTACCACTTAGACACCGATTTTTTGCGGAGTGTGGTACTTCCCCGGGCGAGCCGGCCCATTCATGCTGTAGACAAATATTATGCCGTTCTTGACAAAGTATTCGTCTGCAGCATGACTACCTCTATTAAATTGATATTTTAACATTGTTTTTTTTTTCAAAAAATCTCAAACCAAGATAAGACAAGAAGATGTTATTTTTAGCAAAATTATTATTTTAAGGCAAACTATATATAATTTTAATATATAAATATATTATATTAAAATGTAACGATATATAAATATTTAATTTTTAGCAATTTATAATATATAATTATTTTAAGGTAAACTTTTTCATAAATGTATTTCTTTCTTACTAGCCTGTTTTAAATTCAGTTTGTTCCTACTGTACCTACGCGAATAAACATACGATCATTCCCTTTTCTATTCGTGTAGTTTTCTTTCAGTTATGGAACACGGAACACTATCTAATACGTCCACATTTATTGCACCCTGATCTCTGAACAGGTTATCATTTGTTCGCGTTGTTTATTTATGACAATTAGTTTAATTGGCTTTAAATTAGATTAAGTTTAATTACTATGATTATAATGTTTATTTTTCGTTTCCGATATTAAATTTAAATGGAAATCATATTAATCAGAATGAAGCAAAATGATATGATATTCATAGTTTGAAGGGCATTCAGTAGATAAACCGTTAATTTCATGTTTATATCTACAAATCATATTTACGCCAAATAATTGGAAAAAATAATTCCGACCACCGTTACAATAACATTATGTTATATACTAGTTTTATAAGTAGGCGTGCCACCAAGACTACTAGTTCATACATACTTGATGGAAAGTAAAGTCTAAGATGGTAAGATCTTAGCTTAGAAAGTTGGCCTGTCTGCAGATCTTCCCGGCGGGCATGTGCTCGCTAATGAATGCTTTCTTTATGTACCTGTTTTTGTCAACTTTTCTTTTCTTTGATGGCAATTAGATATAATTGTCATACCAGTATCAATAAAAATAATATAAAGTATCTTGAAATGTAAATATACCTTTTCACGATACGTCTCGATATAAAGCTGGCTTTTCTACCAAAACTTGCATGGACTTTTGCAGTCAATTTTAAAGGACGCAATACACGCAATCATTTCATATCACTTGACTTAGACGCCAAATTTAAACTATATTAAGTAAAAAGCCACCAGTATTATACATAAGATTACTAAAATAAAAAAGAAACTCAACGTCACAAACAATTTTTCCTACTAAGTTACATACTTAGTAGGAAATATGTTTGCCAACTTATCCAATAAATAGCTACATATATTCACAGAAAATATCATGAACAATTAACATCTAAAAGGTCACAAATGAGGTTTCTTATTCTAAGGTAAGTAATATGTTAGCAACATTATATATTTTTTTTTACGGCAACGAGAGGCAAACGAGCTTGCGTTTGGCCTGATACAAAACAATAAACTCAGTTCCTTACATCTGCAACATAACACAAGGATAAAGCGTTGCAGGCCATTAAGAAAGACAGGTTTGTCTTTTAAAGATTCCAAAATTATATCGCGTCGAATATTGAAAAAAATGTATAATGAAATAATCATACGTTCACAGATCTAAGTACGTATGTAACTGTTACATTTAATAAATAAATATAAAATTATAATGCATATAAGAACGATTGTATGTGCTTCTTTCCTTATAGTATAATTATTATAATAAAATTTGCCTTAAATGTACTAACAACAGTTTCATAAAAAAGGAAATATTATTCGATCTTTAAGGAATATAATCATATATATTTTACAGAATACTGTATATTATATACAGCGTATCAATTAATAAGAGAAGACAAGTGTGAAAACATAGTGAAAGAAATATTTCAGTGTAACGGTTTTCTTTAGCATTCCACTCGAAGTGTGTGTCTATTTTCCCTACATGTTACACCTCAGTAAGGGACATTAGTCGGAACATTACCGTGATTTATACGGTACCCAGATATAAATCCAGGGGAATCTGGAAAAGAAGCGCGCTCGCCCAATTTTTCCGCTCTTTTACATAATGAATGAATTCCGTTTAGTGTATGAATCCGTTAGTGCTTTGTGGATTCGTATGTGTGAGTTATTAACACAGGGAATATGATGGACTTTCTTAACATATGTATCTATGTAGCGACCGAATTAGGAAATTATAATAAGATGTCTGCGTTATAATAAAATGTTCCCTCTCCTTGGATGATTTTCCCTTCTTACTCCCAACTTTCTTTCAATTGTTGAGTTGTCAATGTCAATTCCATCTTCATCTATCTTATACAAGGAAGTGACTTGAGTGCTGACTTACAGTAGTTATTGTTCGTTTCTTGAGTTAATACATGTAATTATTTTGAACGAGTTGAGGTTTCTTTAGTGGATAACATTCAAAATGTCGTCAAAACATCATAGCTATTCAAACACACATTTCTTTGTCGGAGATCTGATCTTTGGAGTAATAGAATATTGGAATTGAAACAGTGTCTTATCAAATATGATTTCTTATATCCCCGGCTACATAATGTGCCTAGGACGTCTGACAGAAATTCGGAGATAACTATATACAGCATTGGCAAAACCGCTCGGGCTGATGGTGAGCATGATAATGATACATGAATTTTTCGGTGTCAGTTACTTCTCCATCGAATTCAAGGTTTCTCAATTTTTATTTAGAAATCTCACCTTTTCCGGGGTAAAGCGTAGCTGTACGCTTATCTTTACCTGTCCAAGTAAAATTATATTTAAAAGTTTTATCGATTAGTTTTTACTATAAACAATCTCTGTACACATTATTTCAATATAAGCAGGAATTCCTCCTGTTATATCTCATCAGCACATGTAATAACTTTAGCATGCTCATAATCTTTCGTACCTGCTGTCAGTGACGGCAGGTGACCTGTGTAAATGTACCTAATGATGTATTCAAATCAGAGCGACAGAGGAATCCGACCTCGGCGCAATCAAATTACGAAAATTTCAATGTTTTATTAAGTTAAACTTTGCTGCGGCAGCCCTAAGTGAATTTATTTGTACTTAGTTATCGGTTCTTGCGAAAGTTATCTCTGTAACGTTTCAGTAAGTTGAATAATTAAATTTGTCACTGGCGGTTGACACGTCGCTGGATTTTCTTCTAAATTTTCAGTGCCATCACGTTTAGCTCCCTCATTCCCTTCACCTCGTATTGTCTTATCTTGATTCTCTGATTGGAATTATTTATTGTTTTATTTTACACCTTAAGATTAACTGAATTATTAAGATTTAGTACAGTTTGAATTCATATTAAATTGTAAATTATCTATGAAAGGAGGTCGTATTCGGTGTACCTTCAATGTAACATAATTATGATATCTATTGTTAATGTTTATCACCGAGAATAATTTTCAGTCTATTGTAACTGTTCCAACGAAACGGATGAAAGCTATGAAGTTCCTTATCTACGTGCTTTTTAGAAATTAAAATATGTACATTGTTTATAAATGTTTTATTGTCATGTCTCCACAAAACCTAGGTAATATTTGTTGTGATTTTTTCCACGTACCACAATATATGAATTACCTACATTCAGCGGTATTTCGGAACCGTTACTACATTCTTCCATCCAAAACAAACCCTGCCCACATTTCAAGGGCCGTCAACGCTTCTAGCGTTGCAGATGTCTATGGGCTAGTTTTCTGTCAGCCGACACGCTTGTTCGTTTGTTCCTCTATTCCAAAAAAAGATTGACCTATTAAGAATAACTTTACGTTTTAATTCATTTGACTTTTGATTTTATATTGTTCTTTTTGAATGATTGTAAATGGGTTTCGTCTGGTAACCCTGCCAATTCGCATTGGACAAGCTTGGTGGGTTAACGTCTGTTACTCCAGAAATGGAGGGGCTCGTGCTCAGCTGTGGGACATATATATAGGCTAATAAAAAAAATAATATTCTTCCTATTTAAAATCGCGCGACGATCATACCGTTGGGTTGTATGATAAAAGTGGTAAATAGATCAGTAGCAACTAACACAATATTAATGTCTATTTAAATGATTTGAAAACGGTACAGCTCTTACGGCTATATTATGTTGACCTCCCGTTCCTTGTGAATACGTTTAGGTGTAACACCATTGTAACCGCGACGCATTTATATGCATTTCGAACGTCCGGCGCGCGTGCATTCAGTGTGTCGCGTACTCCCACTGAATTATTCATCCCCCATCCGTTTAGTCCGTTCCTTCGCCTCCACATCCCACGTTTATTACGTAAACGAATAGAAAATTTCGTTTCTGAAGGTTGATAATTGAATATGTACCTCGTGGAACTGCGTCCTGTTTTTTTCCGCGCATTTCGGCTGTCGGACTTTTAATACATTGTATTCATACCATGAAACGTATTCGTATGTATATATTATACATTATATTCACAAGCAAATACTCATTAATTATATTTTTATATTTCATTTATTAAAAAAACGCTAATGAAAGAGCGGACATATTACATTCAGACAGTCAACTTGGGAAAAGAAAAAATATGTGGGCAGGTGTCAATTTATTTACAATATATTATAAAAAATTAGTCAATTTTGATTTTTAACGGTTAAAATTGTTTAGTTTTTCTTACGTTTATATGGGAGATAGTGCTTCTAATCAAAAGCACTCTAATTCTCTCATATATGCACATTCTTCCCACCTCCTACTTTTCTCTCCCATTAACATATATCTTTCCCGAAAGCAGCCAATGCAACGGCCCTTGTACCTACCTCATACCATAGTAATATAGATATTATAATATAGAAAGATATAAAAAAATTTTGCTTATATATTAATAGCGAGGATACATACTTATATATATGATTTTCGTATAGAACATACGTACTGTAGACGTGTCAGCCGTACTGCTTACGACGACACACGGGATCTTCAGGGGATTTTTATCTTCATTTATAATTAAACTCTTCCAAATGAAATCAATTTAATAATGTATCACTGTAGATTTTATATTAATTACATATTTAAATAATATTCTAATTTTACATTTTATATTATTGAATTTCACTTTACATTTTTTTATATTCAATCTCAATTTCTTAATCCGGAAAGGTGACATCTTTATTGAAAGAACGTCAGTTGAACTAATGTTATTGTTATTATAAAACAATTTATTTCTTTTTTATTTTAAATTTTAAAATAACGAATGTAAAAAGAAGTAATATAATATAAAAGGTTATATTGTATTCGAATAAAAAGTTTTAATAAATTAATGATACATTTATCAATATATCACTCCAGTACCAACACATACGATATATTCCGTACAGAAGTTTAACATTTTTCCAAAATCGAACCTTGCAAAAACTTACGTTTACCGACTTCTTAATCGTTATGTAAACTCTCATCTCATCTCAAATAGTTTCCTCGTTTCAAATGTTAACCCATACACAGAAAGACAAGAAAATTTAACAAAAACATATGAATGTACAGATTTCATCGATGTAAACAAACCTGAAAATACCTAATTTTTTTCAAGGCTTTCCGATTCAATACCGAGACGAGACCGTGACTAATTTGTTTTACAAATTTGCTATCGGTTTCGCGTCATGGAAGTTATTTTTTTTTTATCTGAAACTACATGAAAAGCTCTGATCTTGCTGGTAGTTGTCTCATTGGGCAAGGTACTGAAATAAGTGTGCAGGTGTTCTTAAAGGGACGCATAAGATACAGGAAGTATTTTATTAAGTTCTTTTTGGATTTTATTATGGGGGAAAGTGAAAACATGACGTCAAAAGCGACAGATGACGTACGTCCAACTACATAAATGCATGACAAAGGTGCGAACATGCATAACTTATGTTCACTTATGTACTGAAATGTTCCACTACAAGGTACAAGCTTTTTTAATCTCACAACACTTCCCAACGATCGATCTTATCGAGTTCAGTGGGTACAAAAAGTATAGTTTGTCCTAGTATATCAGTCTTGACAAGTGGTACTAAACTTTTTTTTCATAGGGGCCACAAACACGTGTTAGTTGTGGTGTCGCGGACCACAAAAAAAAACAATTAGATAATGACTTCTTCTTAGGTTTTGATACAGTCGTGTCATGTAAATATAATATATTCAAAACAAGTCACGATCGGCAAATAAAGTGACACGTACATGGAAGGATGGAAACCAAGGAAAGGGAATTCCTGTGGAACTCTTGCGAACTGTTACTCGTTAAGTAACACCAGATGGGCTAACCACAAAACCCGGTGATCCGCAGGTTGAGTATAGCTTGTCTAGACTTATCGTCTCATAAATACAATTATCACTTTTATTCATAAGAAAATAAACACAATGTATATTTGTTGCCTGCGTTTATAAAGGTTATTCAATTACTGCTAAGCCCAAAATTTGTAGTTTTTATTACTTAAGTAGATGTTGATGCTCATCTAGTGATAGGTCTGGACGTGAATAATATATCATTAGGATCTTTCGTATTTTGTACTTACGACGAACAATTGGCTTAGTGCTGCCCACGCAGTCAATGGTCGCGGGTTCGATTCCCGCATCGGAATAAATATATTTATAGCCTACAGGCCTATATTTATTCCGAGTCTAGTAATCCTGCCAATCCGCATTAGACAAGCGTGGCGGGTTAATGTCCGTTGCGTGGAGAGGCCCGTGCTCAACAGTGGGATATACATATGTATATGGGCTGTGGGAAAAAAATCTTTAGTGTTGCAGATATCCATGGTTATTGGTGTTTACTCGCCATCAGGTGACTCGCTTGCTCGTTGGCCTACCAATTCCAAAAAATAAATTATCAGTTAATTTGAGTGGGACTGATTTATTTTCTATAGCACCTCTTTAGTTATCTACTATTATAATTACTGGATATAATATATTCATATTTTGACTCCAATTGGATCAGTGGCGGGGCCCTCTGCCTGCGGAGTCAATGGTCGCGGGTTCTATCCCCGCATCGGAATAATTATATATATGGATTACAAATATTTATTCCGAGTCTGGTAACCCCGCCAATCCGCATTGGACAAGCGTGGTGGGTTAACATCCGTTCCTCCAGAAATGGAAAGGCCCGTACTCAGCAGTGGGACATATATGGGCTGTTAAAAAAAATATTTTGAACTGTGGAATAAATATAAAAGGAATAAAATCTACATCACAAAAGCAGTATCGTTATCAATCAATTTAGGAATTCCTCAAATCCCTATGATCTTTAAGTGGCAACAGCGAATAATAAACTGCGGAAATTATAAGCAATTCAGTTTGTGGATTGCGTAACTCGATCTCACAGCCGTGGAAATTCGACAAAATTTAAGTCGCTGGAGCATTAAAGGGGACGACGACGTAGACGGTTAATTCACCCCATAAGGGTCGCTCTGGCGCCGGCAATCCTGCCGTAGACAAAATTCTAAGACGTCTTCCCGCGTTTGTCGCCCCGCCTGCGCTCTCCACGACCAACTTTCCTAAAATGTTACCAGTTGAGATACGTTTGTAACAGCATATGACTTTTGTGGTACGTGGAAAATCGTATTTGTTTAAACTTATCGTTTGTATAGTACATATACTACTTAAAACCAATCTTTTTATGCAATTTATAGTATATATACTACTTAAAATCTTTTTATAATTTATACATGTTTTTTTTAATATTATGTATTTAACAAATATATCTTTAAAATATATTTGTTTCGTTTTTGATCAACCTAATAGAGCATAAATTAATAAGAAGGAAAAATGAAATCTGTAAAAGGCATGTAATATGTTAATGTTAAAACAGAAAATAAATAAAAATGAACATTGAAACCTATGGTATTCTTAATTTACCTAGTTGATTCAACAATAAGAGGTATGAAATCTTCTCTTTTTATTTAATGACACCAAAAGTACATACATTTTTACATTTAAAATCATAACTACATATATATGCAAACGATTCTTACGTATGCAATATTGTTATAGATGACACAACGTTAATAAAATAAAGACAAAACAAAGTAAAAAAAAATATATACATACCAGCTGAATATTTATTTAACAGTGTTCAAAGCTAAGATATTTAAATTGCTCTCGAATGGTATAAAAATTAGTAATTTTGTAAAGTCCATATACGTATGTAGAATGAAATAAACGTGTTTTTGTGTCTGACATGTCTTCTGGGCACGGCCTCTCCGTTTTTGGAAGAATATACACCAACCCACAAAACTTGTCCAAGGCGGATTGGCGCTGTACCCAAACTCGGAACATGTAGCCGTAGACCATGCATATCCTGATTCTGGAATCGATCCCGCGATAAGTCAATACTTCCAAAGCGGTCGCTTTGCCACTGAACCTTGGTGTAATAAAATTTTAAAAAAATGTGAATAAATGAATGTATACAAAACAATTTAATGATATATTCATATAATAAAGATACGATACAAAAATTCTTAAATGTCAGATGGAAACAGATTGAACAAGAAAAAATGCTCATTTTTGCTAAACAAGATTACTTTCGCACAATCTTAAACAGAATGTTACGAACAAAAAATACGACCAGTGTGAACGCGACGAACAATTTTGAAAAAAAAATAGCTGAGTTACATGTAACGTACGCTGAGTTACACGCGTACCTATTATATTTATATGTGATGTCACACACGCAGAAATTTCGATTAAGTTTTATGCCAGTCAGCAACTTATTGTACACACATAAATTATCTGTACGACAGGTATACGGTTACAACTTTTTACGTGAAACTAACATTTTTTATTACATGTCGTCCGTTGTTCAGAGTTGACCAAATAAAATTATCAAATATGTACTGTCAAATTCATAAATCACTACTGTTAAATATAGACATTTATTTTTAAGAATATATAAAGCGCTTTATTGTTCGTTCCAATGTGGATTGATTTACGTTATTCCAAAATATTCTAGGAACAAAAAAAATATCACATAACATATTTTTTCCCTGTTTGTAGAACATGTGGTAAATTTACTATACTGTGCGTAAACATTTTATAGTTACAGCAACAAAAACAAAACCAAGTGATTAAATAAAGCTCTTTAAGGTGATATTTAAATAAATTTATGAAACTTCTAATGGGTTGTACTAATGTCTCAACTATCAATTGTTTTTAATTTTTTTCCATAACAGTATTAAAATAATATTATAATATTTTCACTTTTAGGTTTGGAGTTGTTTTGGAACGTCAACTGTGCAAGAAATATATTTAATTACTAAACACAGAAGGCAATTTCGCGTCAGAATTCTCGAACTCAAAAGAATCCAAGACCTTTACTTAATTAAAGAACAATGGATATATACAATTATATCCAGAGTTCTGTAAAACAAATGTTTTCTTTTAAAATTCATTGCACTCTTGATAATAATGTGAATTCTTATGTTCTTCTTTTCTTTGATAGTAATTAATTATAACTATTATGCCAGTGTCAAGTAAAGTACAATAATATGAAATCTTTTGCACTATGAATGTAACTAGTCAGCTTGTAATGTTATGTCTTGATAAAATAGTAGCTTTTTTACCAAAACCTTCTATGGACTTTATCAATCAACTTAAAAAATCACGATATACGCATTGATTTCATATCACTTTACTTATACACCTTAATTGAACTATATTGTATAAAATGCCAACATAATTACACAATATAACTGATAATAATATATTTTTATAATTTATATATATATATATATATATATATATATATATATATATATATATATATATATATATATATATATATATATATATATATATATATATATAAACATTAACCCAACGTCACTCATGTAAGTTGGTGAGAAAAGTCTCTTACGTTTTTTTTTCACTGTATGATATGATATAGCAAAGTTATAGGAAAATTTCTGTTAAAAAAATCGATCATTTTTTGCTATTTTCTGTATATGTCATAAATGGCTCGGCTTGTTTGGGGAAGTATAACAGTTTCGTAAAAAAAATATTATTAGCAATACTTGTTATATAACTGTTATATTTTATGCAATTTTTAGTAACTGTTATTATATACTATATTTCATACAGCGAGGGCATAGCAGCAGACGACCAAACTCCTTTCCCCTTTCTTTACTTCTTTCTTCCACTATTATTACTACCTTCTTCGCTTTCCCATTATTTACAGTGCATCATGATGCCAATGGTGTTGCAAATGACCATGGGTAGTAATGATTACTTATCTTTATGTGACACGCACGCCTATTTTCATTAATAGTTACAAGTCAGTTATTAATATGACTTACTCGTTTTAATACGACCAATTGGCTCAGTGGCGGGGCCCTCCGCCCGCGGAGTCAATGGTCGCGGGATCGATCTCCGCATCGGAATATATGTATGGATTACAAATATTTATTCCGAGTCTGGTAACCCCGCTAATCCGCATTGGACAACCGTGGTGGGTTAACGTCCGTTCCGCTCCGTTCCGTTAACGCTGTTAAAAACAAATTTGTTTTATATAAGCTCAATCTATTATGTGGCTTTGATCAACTAGTTTGTTTTGACTTAAAATAAATAAAGTAGATCCACACCATGAATTTTCCATTTCAAAAGAGGGCAGTGAATGAGTAATCTGACGGTGACAAGTAGTGCTCACCTCGAAGCCATGCCATTGACGCCACAATTCGAACGTTGAATTTTCGCGGTTCACACGTTGGCAAATTTTTCATCACACACGCAACCTCCGGGGATTTCATAATTTATGCATCTCAATTCCAACACGAGGACTTTGGATAGATAGGTAACGTTCCTTTTAAATTAAGCTTGAAAACTGACAAAAATATTCGTCGGTTTACAGTGGTCTCTTTTATGAGTTATATGATTTAGAAGGAAACTCCACATATTCGCATGGAGCAAACGATACCATAGTAAGTGGCAGTTCTCACAGGCCACGGTGAAATTATTTATGGAGTCTTTTATTGCTTAACTTCATTCGTTGCTGTGGTTGCTTTTATTCCTTCGACGGGAAAAAGTTGCGAGATTTTATAGCCGGTGTGAGATAGGACACGTTATTGCACTAACTTTTAACGGTTGCTGGAATTAAAATAGATTTTTTTTGCGGTCAGTAATGGCCATATCCAGATATGAGTTCGGCTATTGTTACGGTTTATTGCGGGCGTTTGAGCTTTCTCCGTTCGATTCAACTTGATTCGATTACATTGTTACCTTAACATTGATTACGAGCGTTTATGTGGTCATTGGAAACATGTAATCAAAAGTTTTATCGTTTACTTGTTTATTTTTCAGTTATAATTTCAGTAAAATATATATAAGTAAGTTAGCGAAGGGCAGCTATTTAGGACAATTAAGAAGGAAATACAATAATTGGATATATTTATGGCCTCGAATCGTGCAACCAGTTTCGACAGCTTTGTTGTATTAAACTTGTAATTGGCTTTTTGTCTGTTGCAGAACTCGATACGGCACAACTTGTCGTTGCACAACCGATTCATGCGGGTACAGAACGAAGGTACAGGGAAATCGTCTTGGTGGATGATAAACCCCGATGCGAAACCCGGGAAATCAGTAAGGAGAAGGGCCGCGTCGATGGAGACGTCGAAGTTTGAAAAAAGAAGAGGTCGAGTCAAAAAGAAGGTGCGATATATTTTATTTATGTATTGGGTTGGCCGGAAATTTCGTGCCGATATTTTAGGACAATTAAAACGCAGCTCATTTAAATATTGATATACATTTATTAAATTATATAGGTACCATTCTGCTAATTAATGTAATGTCGAGCGTGGGTTGTTTTTGATTTCTGTTCTAATCATATCTTAGTCTGTGGTGGACGGCATACCTGGGCGTTCTTGATCGAAATCTCCAGCTTTAATCCTCGCCATAAACAGCACATATCTTATTTGCCGCTTGTGTGGCATTTTTGCCCTTTCGGAAAAAAAAAGCATTAAATGCCTATAATGCACTTTATTTGCCACCATATTGTAAGGCGTACAAAACTGATAAAAATTATCGAATCGTAACTAAACTTTTTTCCAAATCTGACTCAAACTATCTATTTTAGAATATGGACACATGTCATTTGTTTTTAATAATTGTGATATATTCAGTCAGGTCTCTCGCGCTACCTACCGAAAATCGGCACGAACTTTCCGGACAACCCAATAACTAATAATAGATGTTTATATGATTGGTAATATTGATACGTATTAACAGACCGAGGCATTAAGGAACGGTGTGACGGCGGATGCAACCCCGAGCCCTAGTAGTTCGCTGTCGGAAAGCCTTGACATGTTTCCAGATTCACCTCTACCCAGGTGAATATACACTTCTCACTCGATGTTCTATAGCTTATTTTAGATAAGGCGCTCTTATTTTAAAAAGGAATTCCGAGCTTCAGATGTGGTGTGTTAAGGAAATATGGCAGCAGGCCAAAAGCGGTTAGCAGTGACGGATGCCGCTGATTGCGATAATAATTTGACTTTAAAGGTATAATAATTTACCTTTACAAAGGATGAAACCGTGCGGTGTGCCAGCACCGCAAATATCTCACAACATCTCATTGAAGTTATCTCAGCTCCTTAAATATTTTTCGTTCATAAAGTTGCCAGAAACAAGGTTTACATGAAACCTACCGCACAACACAACTAGCTGCGTTGACCGGGCCAATAAAACTGAGTTATGACAACTCTGTTACTTTACGATAAAAGGTTTTAAATCATCCGCAACCATTAGATGAATGAGTAATGCGAATGCTGAATCTCGTCATTTCGCCGATATTTAACATTTTATGACCGAATATCTGTCGAGGTTGCGAGCTCAATCGACATTTATTTGCGATAGTTTTTATTTTCATCGCCGTAGCTGGAGGAGCCCCGTAACAAATTTCTTTTGGAATTATTTTTTGTCACAGTTCGAAGCAATAAAAATATTTCTGCGCTGACCATTTAACCCGTTATGATCATCGCTTCATTACGCATTCCGAGTTTATATGTTAGTGAGCCTTGATAGAGGCATTAGATTTGCATGCTTGCCATTACGTTTCATAAGATACTTTATAGTGATACTTCTAGAAAATCTAGACAAGTTTTGTTTCCGCTGAGGATTACGATTATTTGCCATTTGAGTATCGTTGGATTATGACTACTTAACATTGTCTCTTCTCATGATACAGAGATACATTACATTGAGTGTCATAGTTCACGAATTTTTAGAACATAAAAACTGCTTAGTTACAAAATCTTCCGTAAAGGGATATAAACATTTGTAATGCAAACACATAAGATTTACATTTACTTAAGCGTTTATATATCCTTCTACTGATGATGGTGTAATTGGCAGTAGTAAAAAATATTTTCTTTTTTGACGCTTGGTCGCTTGGGCGTAGCAGTGGTTTTCAGTTATCGCCTGAGTATCGCCAGAGAGCTTCATCCAACGCTTCATCATGCGGCCGTCAGTCACCAAGACCGTCATTACTACCCTCGGAACCCGAGTGGGCTACCGATCCTTACACACCAGCTGGAGATTTTGCATCACCCGGTGACTTCGGTTCGTCAGCGGATTTCACTGCCACCAGTGACTTTTCACAAGTGGACTTCGCGCAGGAGGAACAGTTGGCTGGCACGCTCGCAGACTCGATGAAACTCCAAGGAGCTGATCCATTCCTAAATACGTAAGAGATTGGTTTAGTTTCTCTGACAACAAGAATGGATTTTTGTGGTACACATAACAAAACTAACCTTATTTTAGTATTTTTTTATAAGCTTGCTTGCTTCAAATTCGTAGAGCATTCTATTTCCAGGAGTCATATTTTCCTGCTTATGTAGGTAGTTGCTAAAATAAAATGAAATGTATATTAATTAATAGCAACAACATGAAAAACACCAAATGAAACAAATTGACATGGACAGTCAAATTTATTTTGCTAAGATCCGCGAATAAGATAAAATAAGTTTAAAGAGAATTATTACAAGTCCAATTACCGAGAAAAGGCCATCAGCCAATTCACTAACGTTGACAACGTCAAACACACAATAACACTTTTCACTACAAACACAACAAAGCAAAGTAAGTTTGACTGTCCATCTTTATAATGGATTTCCGCAAAGTAACACCTGACTCGTAATCTGTTATTTATTCCACGCTACCTTATAAATATAATATAAGGTTTTCAAAGGGTTTAATTATAGTGTAAGATCATTTTGTGGTAAGACACTTATATAATCACTTTGTCTCCTAGGGTTTTATTATTTTGTTTTTGGAATCGTATTGAACATTTATAATCAGTATCTTTTAAGTGTACATCAAATTAGAAAATTCGACTTTGAATTTAACAAGTTCATGAGTCGAAATTTTCTATATTATTAATGTTAACAATTAAAGAGACTTCATTTTTCCAACAAAAATAATAGCAGCGACAATGTAATAATACACTTAAGCGTAGATTAATCTCTTCATGGTCTTTTATTACAAAAATTGATTCTTCAACCAAGCGAAAATATCCAGGTATGTGCCAACGACGTCGTCTTCATCATCCGGTGGCAATTACCGATATTCGTATGGCGCGTGTCCCAGGCACCCACACGGTGCGTGCGGATGCGCGGCTCTCTACCCTCATCCAGCGCATCCAGCCCATCCCACACACCCGCACCAACACGCACTCGACCACTTCGTGAGACCACCCCCACCTGCTGACCCCGCTGACATCATGCAAACAGGTAACTAAATGTCAGCGAAATTTAATATTGTATGTAGGGTAGGACTCCAATAAAACTAGATGCGCACTATATATCAATAATTCAAGGTGTATTTAATTTATATTCAATGGAGAGGAATTAGTTAAGCTTTAAAAGAAGTGTGTGTGTGTGTGTTATGTATGTATGTATTTATTTATATGTATTTATAATATAAATGTATTCTAAATTTGAATAATGACCAAATCGGAAGGTATCCTCAGCACGGGCCCGCCTAGTAAAACCTACTATGCTCCATCCAACTTCACCTGTAAATTGTCATAAATAAAATATAATAAAATAAATAAATTAGTTCAAAATACACAAGAATGTACTAAAATAGAGTGGAGATCACGTTTTGGAAAACGTATTTTAGAACACCTCTCGGCCATATAGAGTGACTGACTGGCAGAAACTAGATGCGTGAAGCCCAAATGGTAAACCGACGGTTTGCTACATGCTGATGATTATTTTGAATATTCTCTAAAGAAAATACATATATACATATATGTTTATATATATTTCAATATTATAATTCTGAAAAATAATAAAACGTTCAAAAAAAATAAAATAATTGAAATATTTATTGCTACTAGTAATAAAAAAGAAGTAAAATATATAATAAATACTAAATCAAAAGTTTGTCGTACACAGAAAACAGCCAAACACGAATGGTGACAACAGACGCAGCACTCATGAACGGTGGGATGATGGTGCAGACGGGTGCTATGGGACCCACAACTGTGATGGGACAAATCATGGGGGCACTGAACACGGGCCTCGCGGAGGATTTAAATATAGTTGCATTGGAGCACGGCTTTGATTGCAACGTTGATGAGGTTAGTCGTTTTCGTACTTCTTAAATTATAATTGTTTGTATACAGTTACTAAAATTTAACTAACAGAAGATAATTATTATTCACTTAGTGTTATTTTAAATTGTTTATGAGAATGTCAGCGTTTTCGTAACTTCTTTTTATATAGAAGAAATTGGAAAATGAGTAAACAAAACACATGATGGTATGAATAATCACTGCCGTTATTGAACATTTGTAATACCAAAGTAACTGCAGATTCGTAGCCTATCTTAGGATATGATGTGGGTAATGGGAGGGGTAATAGAAGGGAAGGTAAAAAGAGTTAAGCCTCCAACTCTTAATATGTACCAAATAGAGCGCAATACCAAAGCTAAGAAATCGGTTTTTGCAAAAATTCTTTTTGTACAACAATTCACATGCTATTTAGTTATGTGGTTGACCTCTTGGTGCTTTATGATTTGTATTTGATTATCAACAAAATTAATTTTGCGAGAAATCTTTTTGACTGTACAATTGCCTGTTATTTTTTCAAAAAATGGAAAATTTTAAACAAACCTGTTCCTGAACTTCACTTGGTTCTGATTTATATTCTGTTACCTACGATAGCATCCGATCTCTTAAAATTTAAACAATCATTTTCATAAAGTATTTATTTGAAAATCCCATGTGATTTCCCCTAAATTTAAAGATGAGAGAAGCTTTAAGCTCAATGTTTTAGGTGCTTAAAATCCTCTGTCAATATAGTAGGTAGTTAAATAGTATATAAAGATAGGGAATTAAGAAAAACAATTATTTTAACTCATTTATTTTTTTTGTTTTAGGTCATAAAGCATGAGCTAAGCATGGAAGGCACCCTGGATTTCAATTTTCCCCAACAACATAGTGCAATGGCTGCCGAAGCGGAGAGTCATTTTGCAGCACCTGCTCCTCCTGTGCCAACCACTCTCTCCGGTGGGGGCGCACCGAGAACTCCTTACTCTGTCGCCCCCTCCTGGGTCCATTGAAGCTAGTTGTATTGCCTACTTATATGTCGCGATTACTGAACTATTTGTGTTTAAAACCAACACGAGGATCGTAGACGTAGAACTCTTACGGTTCCCCTTAACGTCTCCCAACGTTTTCTTCCAATTTTAATATTGACGCGAACAGATTGTCTCTGTTTAAGTAATTTTATTTTGTTACTCTTAGAAGGTATATATTATTATATGTATGTAGTCAAGATTTTTGTTCATTATCATGTTAACTAATATTAGAATTTTATTTAGTGTTGTAATTAAGAAAACCGTTACCGATCGTTGTTGAAGTGTCAATTGTGTTAGCGTAGGGCTTTAGTGGTAAGCTAGGTGGAAGCTTGTGATATAGTTAGTGTAATGTACGGCTTGTCGCTTGGACCGGGAGGGGGCAGGGGCTCGACTCCGCCTTATACAGTCCAGTAGTAAATTAAGGTATGTTTTTTTATTAATTATAATTCTATTGGTGATTCTGGGCCCAACTAAAAGAGGTGATGGTAGTTGGCGAATTCGGAAAAATGCCGAAATTAAAAAGTTGGTGGCCCAACTCAATATATTTGAAAAAACTAAAGAGAGAGACTACGTTGTCTCGGCCACGTTTAGGTGCCGCTGGACATGGTGGAGGCTAATCTGCGCAAAAAAAGTCATTAACTGGCGCAGGACAGGGCACGGTGGTGAAAGCTCTCGGAGGCCAATATCCATTACAGGTCTCTGAGCCAGCGAAGTTAGCTATAATCCTGTGTGTTGTTTCGGGCCTTGCCTGGTTTAAATTCACTTTTCAGCAGGAAGTAATTTTAAAATAATTCAATGTAAACTATTATTTCACTAGTGTTTAATATTCTTATTTACTTCGCTAGTGTATAATATTCGATAGTTTATAATATTAATCTTATGTATGAATTACAAATATTTATTCCGAGTCTGGTAAGCCCGCCAATCCGCATTGGTCAAGCGTGGTGGGTTTACCGTCCGTTCCTCCAGAAATGGAGAGGCCCGTGCTCAGCAGTGGGACATATATACGGGCTAATAAAAAAAATAATATTCTTCGTATTTAAGATCGCGCGATGATTATACCGTTGCTATAGAAAACAATTTTCATAACAACCATGTGTAAATGCGTGGGTGTAGGGCAAGTGCACTTTAAACGAACTTTCATCGGAATCGGATGAATGATGCGCGAACACGCAAATATATATTATTAGATTTAATGTTAAACTTATCGGATACATGGTTATAGTTATTCATCTCATTCATAAATTTTAAAACGTTCCTAAATATATATAAAAATTAACGAATAAGGGCTAAAAAAATAAATAATTAATAAAAATAAATTCAAAAATGAATTAATAATATATAGAAGTACAATATGTACAAGTACAAAATCAATAATAGTTTCTTAGATTTTATTCATATTTTTTGATTGTTTTCTCACAATAAATAAGGACAGCCAGATTAAATTCTAAATTAATAATATAAAGAAGTACAATATGTAATAAGCACTAAATCAAAAGATTCAATCAATAATTTTGTAGATTTTATTCATATGTATTGATTGTAGTTAACAATACTTAGTTGAAAAAGATTTGATCTTTGGTTTTACATAATATGTATAATGCATATGTGTGACATATAATATTTGTTTTTTTTTGTGAGAATTATCGTTTTCTCACAATAATAAGAACAAACAGATTAAATTATAAATAAAATTAGCAGACTTTTGTTAAGTTGCCAATAATAGGATAATAATATAATTGAAAATTAATTCAAATATTGCGCTCGCAAACGCGAAAAAAAACAATCGTTTTACAGTAGGTAGTATTCACGTAGAGTAAAACTTGATCGCTATCTTCAAAAATTCGCCTTCATAAACTTTTAAAACAAAAACATGAAACGAGTTGTGTATCAAAGTTGAAACCAAATTTAAAAATAACGAACAAATTTCCCGGACAGAGAAATATTAGCGAACGTTTAACAATACGGCGGAGCAATAAATCTACGGAGTATCAACGATAATCTACTAAAAGTTTTCCCGGTCGGGTGTCCAATAACTTGGTACAGTCAGTATCGCTTCGGAACGCTAAACTATAACGCTGTGTGAACATATATTGCAGTGTTTCGTGAAAACACTACTTACAGGCGTTTTGACCTCATTCCGTTTTGAGATTTCATTGTGTTATGAAGGTTTCTGTCTTTACGATTCACTTACGTTTTTATTCTTTCTGTAAAAAAAAAATCATGGAAGTGATAGCAAGGGTCATTTGATAGTAAGCAACTACTCCCACCCATAAACATCTGCAGGACTAAGAATACTCTTGATTCGTTGCTTACCTTAGGGTAAGTGCATGGGATGTGAAGAATGGGAAGGGAAGAAGTATGTAAATGGTAAGAGTAATAATTGGAAAACACGGAAGAAAAAGGAAGGAGAAAAGAATTAAGCGTCCTTGAAAAAATCAGTAATGGATTTTTTAAAATCGAAACATTTGTTTTATCACTTTGTTTAGTTTGTATATATAATATTAAAATAAATTCAGCGTAATTAGTTTCTTACGTTTAGTCTTACGTCTTTACGTCTTAGTTACGTCCTTTTTTATATATTTTAAAATAAGTGTTTATATATATATTGATAAAAACAATCATCGCCAAACCAAAGAACTTTAGAAATTTTCGTACATCGTTCAAGTATCAAGATGAAAATATATTTACCGGATTTTTTATTCAATTTAAAAACTGCTACTTATCATCCTGAAACTGGTGATAAGTGGTATGCCGTAGTGAAAGCCTCCGTTAGCATTAGTATAGCATTGAACTGCTAATAGCTATTGATGATGTACCTGAAATATTTCTTAAATAGTGTAGTGGATAGTTCGCTGCCGAAGCTAAGCATGGATTTTGTGCCCAGATCATTATACTCTATTCTATTATGTAGGGTAAAGCATAATTTTCACTTTATATAGTTATTATAAAAATAGAGAAAAACATTTCTATACCAGGCTATAAATGAAGAATATCTTAAAAAGACAGCACACTGAAAGAGCTGAAATTCTGTGGCAAGGTCATGAATATATCCTAGCATTAAACTTTACGACAGGACATATTACTGCGTTTCTCTTGTCATTTCATTGTATGTGGATTATGACACGTAAACGCCGGCTTTATTTATGAAAGAACGCGTGAAAAAAGAAACGAAATTCCCACCGAATACTGAATGAATTGGCGACGGTAATGGTAGTTTTCTCAAGCGAATCTAGCGAGACGTCCCCGGTCCGCACAAATCATTCAAAATTCATATTTATAAACGAATTTATTATATTAACTACTCAACTGTGGGTTTTATTGGGGTAATTATGAGTTAGTTATTGTGGGATTAAGGAATGCAAAAATGAAATGAAACTTACATTGCTGAGAAATATGGTCAGGAGGAACTTAACCATATTATTTTCTTTTAAAAATTATGGAATTAATATTAAAATTAGTACTGTATGTCTCAATCGCACAATGCATTTAAAAAACTATTGTTCCATCAATTAAATTAAATTATTTCAAATATATTAAAGAGACAATGTTCATCTAGCCGTATAAAGTTGTTCACCTATAGCGAGTTATTTTGCAGTCTATACGATAGTTTCATCAAGGGATTACAACAAATATTTCTTATTAGTTTTAAAAAAATTTTTTAAACAAAAACCTTTTAATATTCAAGATTATATACATGTTAATTTACTACATCTTAGCCATGATTGGCAGGGTTGAAGAAGCGCTGGATGACGCGTCTTGAGGGAGGCACATATAAGGTTGTTGATTATAAAATACGCACACTTTTGTGTTGTAACTATGAACAGTGTCACAAATATCAATGCAAACAATTCAACTGTACACTGTGCATTTCTATTTATATTCAAATCCATAAAGTGCAAGCCGTAAATTACCAAGTGTGCATTAAAAATAAGTCGGTGATTTAATATAAAACAATAAATTGCGCTTAAATTTCTATGGAAACCGCGCGTCACTCGGTCGGTGTGAATAATAAAATTATAATTAGATTTCGATTGAACCCGGCGCGCCACTGGTGATTCTATTACACCGATGAATGCCCCCATTTGTGCTCTAATGAGGGAGACCGAAGCCAGTAATTAATCATATCATTTTGCCGTAAACGGTGCCCGTCGCACCGTCTAGTGATCGCCTCCGAATAATGGAATATTACGAAAAAATTCACGAGAGTACGACGGTAGATTAAACCCGCTTCGGTAATGACTTGTTTTTAAGGGTTAAGAATGAATACGTCTTAAGCAGACGGTGTGACGGCGGAATTCTTGTTAATTTTTTTCTTAATTCTTGCACATCGCGCTGCTAGAAGTTAATGGGGGGAAAGAAATGCTTTTAAAATACTAAGCACGGTTTCGCCGTTCGTTCGGCCGGCAATTACGAAGCGCTTCGTAAATAAACGTTACTGGCAAAAAGCAAAAAGTAGGTGTGAATGTCGTTTTATTGAAAAACGCTTGGCAATTGTTTCGGCAATAATTTGATAAAAAATATGTAATTGGATTATTTACAAAACATTATCTGTGACACACACACAAACAACAACCAGAGATAATAGAGGTGAATAATTTAATAATTTATAACTATTATATATGTGTTATGTATTTTTCCTTATTCAAATTCACAAACTGCTATCCTTGTATGCGGATAAATGATAACCATTGGAGTAAACGAGTGTTAGAGTTGACACACAAATATAGTATGAGACGCCTTTCAGCGAAATGTCGTAACGCATTGCGCAAAAAAGTAGGCAAAAATTAGATGTGTATGTTGAAGATCAGGTTTGTTGGCGCTTTTTGGGAAAGGCAAAGGTCTGGGAGTATCTTTCCTTAGCCGCCGCTTCGGTATTTATGGTATTGATGCACGGGTGGGTACGCGACTCCGGCCTCCCGAACTACTACCGTATCACTTATCGACTTCCGTCCCGGGATCGGGCTCCCCCGGGTACTACCGGTGTGCCTTACCTCAGCATGCGTTATTGTGTTTAGTCAAAAATAGTACGTTTAGTTTAGTCAAAAAGTTTAGCATTGTTACTTAGTCAAAAATAATTTCAATAACTATATTAATGAAAAATCTGACTTCAAAGTGACAGTCAAAGATCAACATTCACTTCTTATATTAACAAGCTGACACAAGGATCGTTTAAATTGCCCAACTCATCGCGTATTCGAGGCGACCGGTCCCGTAATTAGGTGCGCGGGCCACCTTTACACGCGATTTCTCAGCACTTGTTAAAAGTTTTCAATTGCGTTACGGGGGACCCTTACACGGAATTTATTCATTATATTCTACCTCCCACACCCTCTACTTAATAAAACGCTCCTTTGCTCTCTTTTTTTTCGCGCCTTTCTTCGCTGTCCTCCTATAAGCAAGTATTTTAAATATTTGCCGCATGGCCTCTCAAATGAGTGATGAATTATACATAAATTTTGAATTATTTTTTCGACGTTATCAAATTTTCATAGAACTTTTTCTTTTTGATGTCGCACTTTTTATTTTTAATTCATGTATTACCGAAACTCTGAAAATTCCGCTAATGTTATCTGTTATTAAATAAAGTATATAATGCAGATATTATACATCAACCATATTCAATATCTAATATTCTTCATACCATGTGTAGTATTAACATTAAAATGAATAATCCGTACCAATTTGATAAGTATCGATCCAGTATAAACCGTTTTTCGCACATTTTTTTTTCACGAAAATCTTCTTTGTGGAACCAGCTACCTTTCGCGTTATTTCCCAATCGATACGCCTGATTGATTATACACTATCAGGCGAAATGCTTGCTCATTTACTGTCCTACTCAAAATTATCTACTTGGCGAAATTAAAACGTTTTCATAAACTGCAGCAAAATAATGAGAATACCATTTCTCATTATTTCTGTAAACTGGCATCGATATAACGTAACCGTTTTTGTCATGAAGGACGCAAACCAGCATGTAGTTCAGTCTGTAGGGTAGTAATCACCGACGCTCACTTACTTGTAACACCAAACACGTGACAGATACCCATCTGTAACGTGTTTTTTTATGGGATAGGAAGGCAAACGAGCAAGCGTGTCACTGGATACAAATATAAATATAAATAGCAATCTACACCGCCCATAGACATCCGCAGCACCATTGACAGTACGGAATCATTGCCAACCATTAAGGATGGTGATATTACGGAAGTGGGAAAGGTGTTGGGCTTCCGGAACTCAGGCCGCTCACCGTACGAAGCGCGGTAGTTAAGCTACCACTCAGACGCTGGTTTTGTGCGGGAGTATGGTACTTCCCCAGGCGAGCCCGCCCATTCATGCTACAGACAAATAATTATATAATTCTTGACAAAGTATTCGTCTGCAGCGTGGCTGTACCACTAATGTGGTACGTGTTTGGTTACACTGCCCATCAAAGAGTATTATGGATGAGAAAAAGGATTTAATGCTACCAATTTCTGCGATCACCGTAACTCAGCATAATGATACCACTTAACGTCGACATACCCTCAGGGTATGGTACTTCCGCGGTTGACCAGGTATATTCAAGAATGGTCAATGGATAACTAATTTCGAAACTCCACTAGCTTTAATTTGAAATTGAAATTATAAAACAAACGCAAGACATTTTAATTTTAAATCATCCATGTTGATGCAGCACAATAAAGAATTGATATATGGTTAAATTAAGGTTCTTTCCGATACAAAACGCTCTTCAATAATATTCTTGCTAGATTTCCCACTATAAACACACAAATAACAAGAATAAACACAAAATCCTCAAAAAAAAACTGAAGACCATAAAAATATTTGTCTTGGTGCAGAAATCAAACCCGCAACCTTTGACTCAAAAAGCAAACATTGCGTTGTTGAGGTCGGTAGCACAGGATAAGTGATTTTTGAGCATTGTTTTTGGGGTCCTTATATAAAATTTACTATGGATTACTTCTCTAAGTTCCCGGTGTCTTCTGAAACGCAAAAATGTCAATATGAAAATGTTCACAAAACTGTGAAGTAAAAGGCGGTATGTTTATAAAAAGATGTCAAAACTTCGCATTCTACTCAGCTGAACCGGATGAAGGCGGCATTTCCAAAGACTTCGTCTCATTATTGTTTGACAGCTTATTTGCGACTTTGATCGGTTATTTAAATAAAGTCAAGACAGCTATGGATGTAAATTTTTATAGGGGTTCTACATTATCCGCGTTTATTTTGTGTCGAATTTTTTTGTCGTTTTATAAAACCTAGTAGAAAATATTATTATAGACTTGTTTTAGATATCATCAAAAATATATAATAATTACAGATTATTTCTTCCTCTATGTTATTATTATGGTATGGGTCTTTCCATTTTTAATAAATGTATGTAACGTATGAAACGGCGATGTCTATATTGAGTTGTGGTTGTTTAAGAGAAATGGGTCATTCTATGTTTTTACAAACTTTTTTAAGTATTTGCCATGTGGTCTGTGATAAAAAACACATGGTGACGAACCTAATACGTATCAATAAACAATTGTCTTAAAATTTACTAAAGTGAAATTGAATACTGCAACAGAATATGCTTTTTATATAAGCTGGACATGATCTTGCTGTCATTGCCAGCCTGTAACGGTTCATAGTTTTTTATTTATTTATTAGAGTATTGAAGTCATGATTGGGTATGTCTGATTGGTGCACAACATCGCTATGTGTAAATTATAAATGCGTACATGATACTATTACATATTTGCTTTTTACGAAAATTAGTATTACATTTTAGTTTACAAAATGTAAATATAGATGTTGTATATACATTTTTTTTATATATTCACGCCTATCCCCCGCAGGGGTTGGCAGAGACCACAGAGCTCCGTCCGCTATCAATCATCGCAGCAACAAATTAAGTATATTAAATTCGTCTTGTATAAATCCTAAAAAATAAAAAATTCCTAAAAATTGTCAAAATAATAAAAAGAAAAATGTAAACGTCGTGTTTTGTGTCGAGACAAGTGGAAAACCTCCGGAGGGTGTCACCGGGTGTAATTTTGTTGAACGCGGCTTTAGCATTCTTCGCCGATGTCGGCCGACGGCAAATTGGATTACGTGTTAAGTGGCAGACGCACGCTCGCGCACTGCTAACGATTTTATGATTTCATTGCGGGCCCCGGCCCCGAATGCGCTGCGATTATGACTTAGAACAAATTATGCTATATTTTGGCTGACGCGAGGCACGACTTAATGTCATAATTTTCCTTCGGCGCCCTTGTCTCGGGTGTGTATAAAACTCGTCTTGTCACTAATGTCTAATCATGATACAACTGTACATCATTTTAACATAAGTTATTAAATAAATGTTGATACAAATTTCCGTGAAGTTCGAACTTCGTTATTTTTGATTTATCAAATGATTATATAATATTGAACAAAACAGAGCTTGTCAAATATGTTCCAGAGAATGAGAAACGATATAAGAAATACTTTTTATATTATAAAAAAAATAAAATCTTAATATGATTTTCTAGAATTTCAACTGAGCTCTTTTTTATTTCTGTTAAATAAAATGGTTTATGTCAGAAGGCCAATGTCAGCTGTTTAAACAGATACATAAAAGGTAATTTTTCTAGTGCAAGAGCATCACCATCCCTTAAGAATGGATCCGCCGCGAAGAAATCTCTGATCGCCATCATCATAAACATAATGATAAAAAAGGCCTTAGTGGCGCTTTTTCGCGCCACTTAGTCCGATCTTCCGGTTTACGGATCCATTTTTTTCCAGATGTCCTATGCAGAACGTCACTACTAATTACTGTCTATCATCACAAGACATTTCTCGCCAAGACACGATCTCCACTCCAACACTCGTCAAAAAACCGTCAACCAATTGCCATTTCAGTTTGTTTACTTGTCTAACTATGTCGTTGAGTTTGATCCTCCTGCGGATTTGGAAATAATCAGTTAAAACTCTCATAACTCAAATTGTGCGGTAGCAAGGTTTTTGCTCTATGAGCTAAGAATACACACACACACATATATATATATATATCGTTACGCCTGTCTCCCGTAGGAGTAGGCAGAGATCATAGATCTCTATACTCATTACTCTCCTCATGCAAGCCCGCTCGTTAAGGGCACTTTTGACCTGGCCTTTCTTAAAAACTTCAGCAATTTGGTTCTCCGGCAGGTAGCAGGTTCTCAAGGTATGTTCTCCGCGGTCTTCCCTACCGACCCTTCCATCCACATCCGCAGCATAAATTTTTTTGGTGGTCATGTTTCATCCATCCTCTCTATGTGCCCAAACCATCTAAGCATCCCTTTTTCAACTTTTGTCAGGACACCGTCTTTTACTCTACACATTGAGCTAAGAATGTCGGGTGAATTCCGGCAATGAGATAATATTGTAGGCTACATATACTCGTGTTTATTTCTCGTCTGTCTTATGGAACGTAAACGTCATACGTTGTTTAAACGAATTCTTGAGAATGCTACTATTAGCAATTCTATAATAATAGTACTATGTAAAGCTTTTATGTTATGTATTTTTGTAATAATTGATTATTCGCTTCTATCTCTAAGTTTTTAAAGTCAATTTTTTGTCACGTTGGACAAGTCATGCATAGAATTCAAGAAGTGTATTGATTTATTGCCTGTACTTAATTTAACAAGTTTTAAATTAATTGCTTTTTGAAAGAACTTATAAATGCTTGTTCATATGATCAAATATCTACAAGCGTAACTTTTCAGAAATCAGTTATTTAGATGAAAATGAAAACAAAACTTAACTTTCATAAATCTAAAAGATCCGCGAAAATAAATAAGAAAAATAACATTCTATGTTTACTAACTAAATGTAAAATACAAAATGAATACTCTAAATTCAAGTTAAAAAACCGTCACCTAAAATATCATTTTATTTTCGCATAAACACACCAGTTTCTATATGTTAAGTTTATAATTTTTTTTCTTAAGGTTGATTGTCACATGCATATTTTTTTTTATTAATACTTATTAAAAAAAATATTTTTTTCATATAAAACACTCACACACCACGTTATTTTAAAGGATATAGAGATAAGTTTGAGAAAACTTTTACGATCTGCGAGGGCAGATTTAGGGCGGGCAGACGCGCGCGGGGCGAAGTACCTGTTGCATGTGGGCGGAGCGAGTCCGCCCAACGCCCATGACTCCACGTGCTTAAGCACCTTTTAAACCTTTACTTACGTGATGTAAGAAGTGTAGTAAGACGCTGGAAATGGACTGACTAACACAAATATTGTAGCATCGATACGTAAATAGCATGTGTTTTATGTACATCACACAAACTAGAGTAAAGGGGGCTTACTATATGTTTGTTTGGAATTTTATGCATATAATGGTTTTTGACCGCTTGATTCAATAGTTCGATTTCTTCGTAAATATTTCAAGTTTTTTAATCAAATAAAAGATTAAAAATAATTGTATGGTTATAATTTGTGTATCTTTAATGCGTTCTAACTTTGACATCGGAATAAATATATCTATGGCCTACAGATATATATTCCGAATCTATGCCAGTCCGGATTGGACAATCGTGGTGGGTTAATGTCCGTTTCTTCAGAAATGAGGAGGCCATTGCCCAACAGTCGAATATATATGGGCTGTAGAAAAAAAATCTGTTAGAAGACAGTTTGCAGTAAACTCTCCTTCAATCATATAAAAAAATATTCCATTGAATAAGAAAGACTTGCATCTTATTAGTAGCAGAGCTACGCTGCAGACGAATACTTTGTCAAGAAGGGCATTATATTTGTCTGTAGTGTTTGGCTCGCCCGGGAAAGTACCACACTCCCGCAGAAAACCGGCGTCTGAGTGGTAGCTTATTATATATTAGCTACCGTGCTACATACGGTGAGCAGCCGAGTTCCGGAGGCCCAACACCCTCTCCTTCCATTCATACTCCCATAATGACACTTTCCTTAAAGGTCGGCAACGCTTCCGCATTGCCTATGGCCCTACGGATGTCTATAGGCGGCGTTGATTGCTTTCCATCAGTTGACACGCCTGCTTGTTTGCCTTCCTATCCCATAAAAAAACAGTTATTAAACTGGTCAAACGTGGTGGGTTGAGAATTGATGGCCGATTTTCGGTAAGTTTTTGGTTTAAGTTCCAAATAAATCCACTTAACCCAAAAGAAAAACACTCATTGTTAATTTTATGTTATTGTTTTGCTTGTCGCGGATCTTAGCTAAGTAAAACTTTTGACTGTCCATATGGTCAAACGTAGTCCGGGCAAATTCTCTCTCTTTAGAAAATGTCTTTGTCCAGCAGGTCTTTTATAAGCTGTGTAATAATGAAACTAAATTTTATATACTCATTTAATCAGCCTGCATATAAAACATAAATAAAATGAAGGTTTGCTCCTTAATCACACAATAGGTCGCGCGGGAGTTTAAGGGCACTAAATGTATTTTCGTCGTATAAAAACATAAACTTCTTTCATTTAACTATTAATGCGACGCATGCCGAGTAAAACTGGTTAATCATATTATTTGCAGAATTATAATTACTGATTATATATTATACTGGCTGGTTGAGTTGATAACATTTCACATCTCGCCTATATCCTTTAATCAATTAATTTTAAAGAAATAGACGAGAATATCTATTTCCTAATAGACGATTGGGTCAGTGGCGGAGCCCTCCGCCCGCAGAGTCAATGGTCGTGGGTTGGTCGGAATAAATATATGTATGGATTACAAATATTTATTCCGAGTATGGTAACCTCGCCAAAAATCTAAGCCCACTCGTTTCACTGGCTGAAAACCAGCACTACGTGAACCTCATTCTCTTTTAGCAAAAGGTGACACATCTACCATCTATTTTACTTGTTTAAAACAGTTGACTCATCTATTGTCTGTTTTACTAGTTCGTCGTCGTTAGTTGTCACGCCTGTTTCCCGTAGGTGTAGGCAGAGACCACAGATCTCCATCCGCTACGATCCTGGCACAACTTCCTTCACACTTGTCCACCTTTTCATTCGTCCTTCCTAACATTCATTGTAGCGAAACGGCTCTCCGTCGCTTCTCGCTCTCGTAGGAATCAGGACGTGACGGGTGGCGAACCTCGTCGCCGTCATTTTTAACAAATTAGGTTTATTATAATTCGTCATAGTCAATCCCACGAGCTGCAAGGGAGGATGAAGGTCAGCCCCAGCAGAGCCCCGCATATTGAGGTAAGGCACTATAGTACCCGGGGGTGCCACTATAGCTTGCCCCTAAACACGTATCCATTTGGCACGGCATTGGCAGACCGTGTATTGGCGGAAAGGAAGGGAAAAGAATAGAGAAGAAAGGGAAGGGGGGGGGAAAGGAAAGATGGATTTATACAGTATGATAGGGATATGATACTACCGCAACGGAAGATAAGGAGTGATACGGTAGTAGCTACGGTAGTAGGAGGCCGTGGTTGCGTACCCGTGTACCAATACCATAACTACCACACAGGCGGCTAGGAAAAGATACTCCCTGACCTTATTGTCTATTTTACTAGTTTTAAAAACTTTTATTCTAATATATCTATAGTCTATATTTTATACCAGCTCCTATAGAAAAAAATGGCTTCCATGAATAATATAACTGTAGCTTTAACTGTAATTGAAGCTGTAGCACGTTTAAAGCTCATTTATTATTTCAGTTATATATTAAAGTAACTGTAATGTACGTGGTGCAATTACATCTGTCATATTTGTTGCCGTTGTAAAGTGTGTCATCGAGATAATCTTATTTATGACCTTCATCTCTTAATATATTAACAGAATCTTTCGGTATCTTTGCGTAACACAGAAAGCTACTAACAACTCAAACGAGGGGGACTTTTCCCACCAACTTACATCAGTGACGTTGTGTTTTTATTTCGTCTTCATAATCTAATTTTATTATCAGTTATATTGTTTAATTGTAATATACGCTAATGACAAGAGCTGTAAATTCGATTAATCGATGCAGAAATCGAAACCGCGTCTCTCGCCGAGTTCTTCCTACTGCACCTCTAGGGTAATAAAAATAATTTTTTTCGGCATTGATTTCCTTAAAAAACCTATCAATCCGTTCCGCACGAAGCCACAAATCCTTTAGCAATTGGCGCGCCATAAAGGAAACGCGCTCTAAATAGCACGAGACTTAAGGGGTCGTCCCCACAGCAAGTATGAATAAATTTTCGCCACCGCCCGCCGCCGGAATCACTCGATAACCAGCGACGCCTATGCTTTATAACCCGTAACATCCGAAACTCGATTTATTGTCACACTGTCTTGCGGGGCGAAAAAAAAATCGGTAAAAGTTGCACGGGCTCCGTGAACTGAGCGAGCTTTCCTTTACGCCCAGTGCCTTATTCGGATAGTGCGGCATTGTTTCTGGAGTTCCGCAGTCAATTTATAATTTCTCTAAGATTTCTATATATTTACATCCAGTTTTATAAAAAAGGCTACGCAGCTTACTATAATCTTCAACCGTCGATTATCAAAATCAGTCAATTGCCCTAGAACTAAATACGGTATCTAGTCATATATGTATATATCATTTCAAAATTACATTACTTTTGTCAAACGTGAGTATCTTAACAACTTGTATCACCATTCTGTGATTATTTTTTATTTTTTATACGGAGAAGAAAATGAAGAAAGGAACTAATGAGAATATACATCTCTTGTCTACATTTGTACATATACATACGTATATATATATTCATTTAAATACGATATTTTTAGATAAAAGGATAATAGATAAAAAAGTATGAAATATTTCTTGCGCTGTTTCTCCTTTGTTAGGGTACCACTTTGTTTTCGAATCTGTGATAATTTATTACTTATAATATTGACTTCAAAAAGAAGTGCTTGTGAATCCATTTTCATCATACATATCTTATATACGTACATATATTTGCCTTCTTGCGTTCCGGTAAGAACCAAGTTCAACTTTTCTGCCCACTTAGTTTTCTCTACTTTGTTCAATATTGTATATCTTCAGGTCATTACTGACAGCCATGTCATTTTTATAACTATAAACTAATGTATTAATTCAAAGTCATTTATTATCTCACTATATATCTTATTTCAATTCAGCTTTAAATTTATTTCATCGACATTCAAAATTACATTACTTTTGTCAAACGTGAGTATCTTAACAACTTGTTTCACCATTCTGTAATTATTTTTTATACGGAGAAGAAAATGAAGAAAGGAACTACTGAGAATATACATCTCTTGTCTCTTTTTACCAGCTACAATAACGCAAGTTATAAGCAAACATTATCTTATAATATCGTTCGTCTTATAGACCTTCTGGAAGAAGGATCTTCTTCATCTTCTTTTAGTGCATCTCCGACTAACGAAGGTTAATAATCAATTTAGCATAAGCAGTTTGGCAACAATCGCTATTCTTTTGCATTCCCTGATATTGTGTAGCCAAGACTTCCTTCTCAGTCGAACTCATTTTTTGCCCGCAACTTTTCCCAGCATGATTGGTTGCCACAATTTTGTACCTGTCATGTTACATAACATATCCCAGGTGAGAAACTTTTCTACTGGTAGTAAAAGTTCACATTTCTCTTTTACGCGTGAGAAAACCTGAGGAAGGTTTGAAACATTTGAGTAAAGCCAATATGAGAATCCTTCTATAATCTGACCTTATTTCGCAGAAAGATCGCTTAGTACAATTAAATATTATTTTAATTTAATTAAAATGGTAAAATAAAAAAAATAAAGAGAATGCAAAACTTTCTGGGCGACTATGTCATTATCCACATTACGGCTACATAATAAAAGACAATAAATTAAATAAAATATTACAGAAATAATATAAATAGATGTACTAACAATAGAATAGTTTTTTTATATATCGGATTTGAATCAAACCTAAATGGTTCACTGTTGGAGTTAAGTTCGGTGCAATTTTGATTCCGGCATAGATATATAATATATCTATATATCTATCGGCTTTCAAGTATTTATTCTGAATTTAAGTATTTTTCATCTTATTATAATGGCAACCATGACATAGGGTTCATTATAGGGCTATGAATAAAAAGTGTTTTTTATATGTACACTGACTTTGAAATCAGTTTACGAATTATATTTATTATATATTTATCATAATATATAATAAATATTTAGTAATTCATATTTATTATAACCGGCTTTCACATGGCCAAAAGTAAGAGAGAGAACATATATCTGATTAATTTTAAATCAATCGATAAGTGAAAAACAAATAATTTACTTCTTACTTGATTAACTTCTGAGAAGTGTTTTCTGACTATAACGTTATACATAAAAAAAGTCATCTATATTATCATATATTATGGAACCGTGAAAATAATTCAAAAAATGGTATAACGTGCATATTATTTCAACACTGAATGTAAAAATTGAATATTAAATAATCCATTCCAGATTCTAAGAAAGAAAGAACTGTTTTTTTTTGCAGTTTAATATTAGTATCTTATTTCGAATCTGTATAAAACTTTATCGCCTACCACCCGATTTCCCGCCTCCTTGTAGCTTATAAACACTTTTCCAAGTCTTGCAATACTTAAATTCAGAATAATTATTAAACATGAAAATGTTCAGTTTCTTTTTTTTATATTCTCTCCTATAAATTTAAAAATAGAGCAACGAAAATTTCAGTCATAGGTTCGAATGTCGTTTTATTAAAAAATTGTTATATTGTAAAGAACATTAACATTTAGTATTGTTCATATATGTATACATTTTTTGTACTTATAATTATATATTATAACTTTTATATATCCATTCTTGTACAGTATTCTTCCAAAGCGCACACTTATTCTATATAAGAACTTGTCTTCAAAATATACAGATCTATTTAAACACACAAGTTCATTTGCTTCAAGAATGAATCTGGCTTATTTAGCCATGTTTTATGTGGAACTTATTTCGGGAAAGCATGCCAATTATCTACATCACATATTAAGAGCAGCGCACTTTATTCTGAGCAATGAGTCGCCCAGAGAAAGTCCGTTACATTGCTGAATATGCGACAGATTTATCGTGGTTTTGTAGTGTGGGATATGAACACATGAAACTTATCGATATACACATGAATATTAAACGATTCAAGCAGGTTGTATATGTTTGGAAAATATAACATTTTTATCTTATTACTATTTAAAGTTGAATTAGTGGGACTTAATTATCAAATATAGATAAAAAAATACACTTAATTTTCTTTGTGGTTCCTGACATAAAATAGTCATTCTATTTTTTCCCCTGAGTGACATACTAGACAGCCAAGGAAGCAAATATCAGCAGGTGGGCAGCAGCGTGTACTTGAATATTTAAACCAACCCGCTAATCAAGCGTGCAGATTACGGCAACATGATTCAATTTTGAGGGAGGGCATTCTGAGGTTAGACATTAACAATGAACTGTTGAATTTGTATTGATAGATAGATTGATCGATACTTCTAAATTATATTCTATAAAAAAATCTTAAAGATAAATTATAAATTTAATAAAAATGAAAATATCCATGCTTTTAACGGGATGGTATTTTATTTTATTTTTTTCGCTATAAAGAGTGCAAGCGTTTATATAAGAATTACCATGTAACATATTTACACACATATTTCGTGCACCAGTTTCTTTCAAATTTCATCTAGTTTTACACATTGCAATTCGACGCTGAAAAAGGAAAATGTGTTAATCGATAAAAAGTATTAACGGCACTATGGGGGGTCGTCACCTGGGAGGCGCGGGACGCGGGGGGCCGCCGACTTGGCGTCGCTCTGTCGGGCAGGTTACGATTTACACTCCACCGACTCAGCACAAACTCTGCCCGAACGAGAAATGCTGATAATCCACATCCACAGACGTTGCGTGAGAATTAGATCGAGATTACTACGATACTACCGATGTGACTGCTTTATTGGCTGTTCCGATTTAATTAGAATGTAAATTTCGACTCTCTTCGTCCACTACGTAATATCTAATGAACTTTAAATGGGGAGATCGTAAATTTAATAAAGTATCGCCATAAAATCTGTATTCATTTGGCGATTTTTAATATTGTCGTTCCTATTAAGAGGTCAACGGTTAATATATTTCTTTTATAAGCTTTTTTGTAAAGCACCTTATATAATCGGTCTACATGCGAAGTAGTTCAGATTACTTTTCCGTTCATTTCAATGTTAAGTACTATTAATTTTTAATTAATATTTGTAATATTTTTCAATCAATTTCAAGAACCGATGTCTGTCAAATAAGAAAAGACTAGAATTAAATCTGGGATTCTCAATCCATATGCCAAGGTGTGATTACGGCAAAACCCCTTATTTATCAGCATGGCAAATTTCTAGCAGATGAAAATTATGACTATTGATAATAGAACAAAAAGGAAGACTATTTTAAAAAGACAAGATGATATTTATATACTAAAATTCACCTAATCCCCTATCATGGATCTTTGATTACCTCAACTATTAGATACAATAGGTAAAAAAAGGTCATTTAGTTATAATTAAGACCACTTAACGATCGTGTATATATCAGTTAAATTCACGGCAGCAATTTTAAAAAGGTTGGCATGCAACTTTCTAAAAGTCAATCCTTTCTTAATGCAGCCGTTGAAGCCAGTGCAATTAAATTCGCTTAATGATATAACGTTCCGGTTTTTATATATTTATTTGAAGAACATGGTTATTTTTTTCTCTCTTGATTCGCTGCGTTTTTCGAGTTAGTGCACAAAAAGTGTGTGATTTCTTTTTTTATGGAATAGGTAGGCAAACGAGCAAGCGTCTCATTTCATAGTATGCAACAATAATTTATTTTAGATAAATATAATGTATACTTTTTCAAAAAAGTAAAGTATGCGAAAATACTTTTTATCCAATCTTCACTGAGATATGTCAAATGAAAAATTATCGATACTTCTAAGATAATACAGAACGTACACACAGGATTAAATATATCAGCTTGTCGATTAGCAGCTTTTACTGTCGGTTTAGAGGTTTCAGGTCCATACAGTTTATTTTTGTATGGACCTGAAACCTCTATAAAATTAATAAAGAACGAATTTTTTGTTCATTTAAAATTGAATTTTGAATATGTACATAGTATTTTCGATTCCTTCAAAGAATACAAAGAACTATTAACATATCTAAAAGTACCCAAAAATATGTGTGTATTTTAAAATATGTTATTTTTTGATGTTTTGATTGTAATCTAGGAAGAATAATTAAAATCTAGATCCTATCACAATTTAAAGATTGATAAATAACCTTTTAATATCCTGATAAAGTGCATAAGTAAGTTGCGGTCCAAGTGAAACAATACTACTGCTCATCTTTAAAAAATTAGCAGCAAGTTTAAACTGTTTATTTGTCTTGTTTCAGGTCACTCAAAAGATACGTAATCCGGAGAAAGGAGTGCTTGCATCTTCTTCAGAGGTTGTGACACGATTTTAAAGTGTAACTTAACGTTCAACGTTCATCCCTTATTTTGAAAACCAGTTCATCATATTGGAGACTGAAAAGTGTTCTAAATTCTTCTAACGGGTGGAACTTACGAAAATGGAATGCTAAATTTATAAAGTTAATAATAATAATAATTCGGATGTTGTAATTTATGGTAATTAATAAAATTGTGACCTCGCGTATCATTTATGTTCGGTAGTTGAAGCTGTATTTCTTCGTAGTAATGATCTTTTATGGTCTCGTTTAGTGAACTATAATATTATTAATATTTGGGATATAATCAGTTTCGAAGTACCAATATTTATCAAGTATCAAAATTGTTCAGACTGATTTTGAATCGAATGCTGCGTTCAATGGAACTTAATGGAAATTTAAATTTAAGAATTGTAAAGTTTTTTCGATCATTGCCATCTGTTTTTGTTTAGTCGTAAGTCTGTAACATGTATTCATTAGCTACATTTTCTATTCTTATCATAATGAGCCCGAGTTAATGTAAATTCAAGTGATACCACGATATTTGCAACAATGTCAAAAATTCATATATCTAGTTCAAATATATTTAATAAAAAAAGATTTAAAATGAAAATTTTAACTATTGGGGAAATCGTTAAATTAAATTTATAAAAGAAGGAAAACATATTTCAAACGAAAAATAATAACAAATTTTAAAATAACCAAACTACGTAATTATATATTAATTTTGTAATAGCAGATATTTCTTATTTAAGCAAAATCCTACTAACTTTTACAGTGTTTCCGAGTAAGGCTGTTTGTAGAAACAGTTAAATGGATTTCTAGACTCACAGTCACTCAAACACGAACTGCACTAATTATGAAATATTACAATATGTGCCTGTTAGGTTAAATATGAAAACTGTAAATATTTTGAATGAATATATAAATACAACCCTACGGTTTGAAGGAATCCTGTGTTCCGATAACCGTTGGCGCACAAACAGAAATCCTATTTAGTCAAATCTCTAGTCCAAGATATTAATTTTCTTGAATAAGCTACTAAGCGAAGATTTTTTTTTCATATATATCAGTGTTCGAGTCTGTAGAAACAAAAATAGTGAGTTCTGTGAATTACCTCAGTGGACTGTTTGTGATAGATTTAGCCAATAAGTGTGTTCAATTTAGTACGTTCTACCGTAAGTCAATTGAAATATTTGACGTCCATGAAACGTAACGTTATACCCATTGATTTTCACCCTTTTGTTGTAACAGTTGATTTATGCGTATATTATTTTGATTTACGCATATTTATATATGTCATGTGCGTTCACCACTATTTTATTTTAACATATTAGCAGCTGATGTTGGTGCTATAGATAATAATAGCTCATTGGAAACCTATTTTTATATTTTAACTTATAATTAAAAAAAAATTCGATGAAAATCGCGTGGTATTTCAAAAGCTAAGCATATTTAGCACATTGTTCTAGGTTAAAGCAAATGCGAAATTATGATACATTTAATTTTCTAAAATCATAAATGTAGTTAGACGATAAGTTGTATTCGTTACATGTAGACTAAAAGTCACGTTTTATGTTCTGTGTGGATGTTGGACATCGACTTAGTACACCTAAGTAACTGTAGTAACATTTGCCAAATATATGTGCACGTATAGAGCGAGTCGATAGAACTATTGTTATGTTAGTTCGGTCTTAAGGCGTGTTTATGTGTTTTAGATGAAAGAACGCCCTCTGCGGAGGTATCTCATGATGTTAGTTAACTATATAGTTAACTAACATCATGAGATACCTCCGCAGAGGGCGTTCTTTCATCTAAAACACATAAACACGCCTTAAGACCGAACTAACATAACAATAGTTCTATCGACTCGCTCTATACGTGCACATATATTTGGCAAATGTTACTACAGTTACTTAGGTGTACTAAGTCGATGTCCAACATCCACACAGAACATAAAACGTGACTTTTAGTCTACATGTAACGAATACAACTTATCGTCTAACTACATTTATGATTTTAGAAAATTAAATGTATCATAATTTCGCATTTGCTTTAACCTAGAACAATGTGCTAAATATGCTTAGCTTTTGAAATACCACGCGATTTTCATCGAATTTTTTTTTAATTATAAGTTAAAATATAAAAATAGGTTTCCAATGAGCTATTATTATCTATAGCACCAACATCAGCTGCTAATATGTTAAAATAAAATAGTGGTGAACGCACATGACATATATAAATATGCGTAAATCAAAATAATATACGCATAAATCAACTGTTACAACAAAAGGGTGAAAATCAATGGGTATAACGTTACGTTTCATGGACGTCAAATATTTCAATTGACTTACGGTAGAACGTACTAAATTGAACACACTTATTGGCTAAATCTATCACAAACAGTCCACTGAGGTAATTCACAGAACTCACTATTTTTGTTTCTACAGACTCGAACACTGATATATATGAAAAAAAAATCTTCGCTTAGTAGCTTATTCAAGAAAATTAATATCTTGGACTAGAGATTTGACTAAATAGGATTTCTGTTTGTGCGCCAACGGTTATCGGAACACAGGATTCCTTCAAACCGTAGGGTTGTATTTATATATTCATTCAAAATATTTACAGTTTTCATATTTAACCTAACAGGCACATATTGTAATATTTCATAATTAGTGCAGTTCGTGTTTGAGTGACTGTGAGTCTAGAAATCCATTTAACTGTTTCTACAAACAGCCTTACTCGGAAACACTGTAAAAGTTAGTAGGATTTTGCTTAAATAAGAAATATCTGCTATTACAAAATTAATATATAATTACGTAGTTTGGTTATTTTAAAATTTGTTATTATTTTTCGTTTGAAATATGTTTTCCTTCTTTTATAAATTTAATTTAACGATTTCCCCAATAGTTAAAATTTTCATTTTAAATCTTTTTTTATTAAATATATTTGAACTAGATATATGAATTTTTGACATTGTTGCAAATATCGTGGTATCACTTGAATTTACATTAACTCGGGCTCATTATGATAAGAATAGAAAATGTAGCTAATGAATACATGTTACAGACTTACGACTAAACAAAAACAGATGGCAATGATCGAAAAAACTTTACAATTCTTAAATTTAAATTTCCATTAAGTTCCATTGAACGCAGCATTCGATTCAAAATCAGTCTGAACAATTTTGATACTTGATAAATATTGGTACTTCGAAACTGATTATATCCCAAATATTAATAATATTATAGTTCACTAAACGAGACCATAAAAGATCATTACTACGAAGAAATACAGCGTCAACTACCGAACATAAATGATACGCGAGGTCACAATTTTATTAATTATCATAAATTACAACATCCGAATTATTATTATTATTAACTTTATAAATTTAGCATTCCATTTTCGTAAGTTCCACCCGTTAGAAGAATTTAGAACACTTTTCAGTCTCCAATATGATGAACTGGTTTTCAAAATAAGGGATGAACGTTGAACGTTAAGTTACACTTTAAAATCGTGTCACAACCTCTGAAGAAGATGCAAGCACTCCTTTCTCCGGATTACGTATCTTTTGAGTGACCTGAAACAAGACAAATAAACAGTTTAAACTTGCTGCTAATTTTTTAAAGATGAGCAGTAGTATTGTTTCACTTGGACCGCAACTTACTTATGCACTTTATCAGGATATTAAAAGGTTATTTATCAATCTTTAAATTGTGATAGGATCTAGATTTTAATTATTCTTCCTAGATTACAATCAAAACATCAAAAAATAACATATTTTAAAATACACACATATTTTTGGGTACTTTTAGATATGTTAATAGTTCTTTGTATTCTTTGAAGGAATCGAAAATACTATGTACATATTCAAAATTCAATTTTAAATGAACAAAAAATTCGTTCTTTATTAATTTTATAGAGGTTTCAGGTCCATACAAAAATAAACTGTATGGACCTGAAACCTCTAAACCGACAGTAAAAGCTGCTAATCGACAAGCTGATATATTTAATCCTGTGTGTACGTTCTGTATTATCTTAGAAGTATCGATAATTTTTCATTTGACATATCTCAGTGAAGATTGGATAAAAAGTATTTTCGCATACTTTACTTTTTTGAAAAAGTATAAATTATATTTATCTAAAATAAATTATTGTTGCATACTATGAAATGAGACGCTTGCTCGTTTGCCTACCTATTCCATAAAAAAAGAAATCACACACTTTTTGTGCACTAACTCGAAAAACGCAGCGAATCAAGAGAGAAAAAAATAACCATGTTCTTCAAATAAATATATAAAAACCGGAACGTTATATCATTAAGCGAATTTAATTGCACTGGCTTCAACGGCTGCATTAAGAAAGGATTGACTTTTAGAAAGTTGCATGCCAACCTTTTTAAAATTGCTGCCGTGAATTTAACTGATATATACACGATCGTTAAGTGGTCTTAATTATAACTAAATGACCTTTTTTTACCTATTGTATCTAATAGTTGAGGTAATCAAAGATCCATGATAGGGGATTAGGTGAATTTTAGTATATAAATATCATCTTGTCTTTTTAAAATAGTCTTCCTTTTTGTTCTATTATCAATAGTCATAATTTTCATCTGCTAGAAATTTGCCATGCTGATAAATAAGGGGTTTTGCCGTAATCACACCTTGGCATATGGATTGAGAATCCCAGATTTAATTCTAGTCTTTTCTTATTTGACAGACATCGGTTCTTGAAATTGATTGAAAAATATTACAAATATTAATTAAAAATTAATAGTACTTAACATTGAAATGAACGGAAAAGTAATCTGAACTACTTCGCATGTAGACCGATTATATAAGGTGCTTTACAAAAAAGCTTATAAAAGAAATATATTAACCGTTGACCTCTTAATAGGAACGACAATATTAAAAATCGCCAAATGAATACAGATTTTATGGCGATACTTTATTAAATTTACGATCTCCCCATTTAAAGTTCATTAGATATTACGTAGTGGACGAAGAGAGTCGAAATTTACATTCTAATTAAATCGGAACAGCCAATAAAGCAGTCACATCGGTAGTATCGTAGTAATCTCGATCTAATTCTCACGCAACGTCTGTGGATGTGGATTATCAGCATTTCTCGTTCGGGCAGAGTTTGTGCTGAGTCGGTGGAGTGTAAATCGTAACCTGCCCGACAGAGCGACGCCAAGTCGGCGGCCCCCCGCGTCCCGCGCCTCCCAGGTGACGACCCCCCATAGTGCCGTTAATACTTTTTATCGATTAACACATTTTCCTTTTTCAGCGTCGAATTGCAATGTGTAAAACTAGATGAAATTTGAAAGAAACTGGTGCACGAAATATGTGTGTAAATATGTTACATGGTAATTCTTATATAAACGCTTGCACTCTTTATAGCGAAAAAAATAAAATAAAATACCATCCCGTTAAAAGCATGGATATTTTCATTTTTATTAAATTTATAATTTATCTTTAAGATTTTTTTATAGAATATAATTTAGAAGTATCGATCAATCTATCTATCAATACAAATTCAACAGTTCATTGTTAATGTCTAACCTCAGAATGCCCTCCCTCAAAATTGAATCATGTTGCCGTAATCTGCACGCTTGATTAGCGGGTTGGTTTAAATATTCAAGTACACGCTGCTGCCCACCTGCTGATATTTGCTTCCTTGGCTGTCTAGTATGTCACTCAGGGGAAAAAATAGAATGACTATTTTATGTCAGGAACCACAAAGAAAATTAAGTGTATTTTTTTATCTATATTTGATAATTAAGTCCCACTAATTCAACTTTAAATAGTAATAAGATAAAAATGTTATATTTTCCAAACATATACAACCTGCTTGAATCGTTTAATATTCATGTGTATATCGATAAGTTTCATGTGTTCATATCCCACACTACAAAACCACGATAAATCTGTCGCATATTCAGCAATGTAACGGACTTTCTCTGGGCGACTCATTGCTCAGAATAAAGTGCGCTGCTCTTAATATGTGATGTAGATAATTGGCATGCTTTCCCGAAATAAGTTCCACATAAAACATGGCTAAATAAGCCAGATTCATTCTTGAAGCAAATGAACTTGTGTGTTTAAATAGATCTGTATATTTTGAAGACAAGTTCTTATATAGAATAAGTGTGCGCTTTGGAAGAATACTGTACAAGAATGGATATATAAAAGTTATAATATATAATTATAAGTACAAAAAATGTATACATATATGAACAATACTAAATGTTAATGTTCTTTACAATATAACAATTTTTTAATAAAACGACATTCGAACCTATGACTGAAATTTTCGTTGCTCTATTTTTAAATTTATAGGAGAGAATATAAAAAAAAGAAACTGAACATTTTCATGTTTAATAATTATTCTGAATTTAAGTATTGCAAGACTTGGAAAAGTGTTTATAAGCTACAAGGAGGCGGGAAATCGGGTGGTAGGCGATAAAGTTTTATACAGATTCGAAATAAGATACTAATATTAAACTGCAAAAAAAAACAGTTCTTTCTTTCTTAGAATCTGGAATGGATTATTTAATATTCAATTTTTACATTCAGTGTTGAAATAATATGCACGTTATACCATTTTTTGAATTATTTTCACGGTTCCATAATATATGATAATATAGATGACTTTTTTTATGTATAACGTTATAGTCAGAAAACACTTCTCAGAAGTTAATCAAGTAAGAAGTAAATTATTTGTTTTTCACTTATCGATTGATTTAAAATTAATCAGATATATGTTCTCTCTCTTACTTTTGGCCATGTGAAAGCCGGTTATAATAAATATGAATTACTAAATATTTATTATATATTATGATAAATATATAATAAATATAATTCGTAAACTGATTTCAAAGTCAGTGTACATATAAAAAACACTTTTTATTCATAGCCCTATAATGAACCCTATGTCATGGTTGCCATTATAATAAGATGAAAAATACTTAAATTCAGAATAAATACTTGAAAGCCGATAGATATACAGATATATTATATATCTATGCCGGAATCAAAATTGCACCGAACATAACTCCAACAGTGAACCATTTAGGTTTGATTCAAATCCGATATATAAAAAAATTATTCTTTTGTTAGTACATCTATTTATATTATTTCTGTAATATTTTATTTAATTTATTGTCTTTTATTATGTAGCCGTAATGTGGATAATGACATAGTCGCCCAGAAAGTTTTGCATTCTCTTTATTTTTTTTATTTTACCATTTTAATTAAATTAAAATAATATTTAATTGTACTAAGCGATCTTTCTGCGAAATAAGGTCAGATTATAGAAGGATTCTCATATTGGCTTTACTCAAATGTTTCAAACCTTCCTCAGGTTTTCTCACGCGTAAAAGAGAAATGTGAACTTTTACTACCAGTAGAAAAGTTTCTCACCTGGGATATGTTATGTAACATGACAGGTACAAAATTGTGGCAACCAATCATGCTGGGAAAAGTTGCGGGCAAAAAATGAGTTCGACTGAGAAGGAAGTCTTGGCTACACAATATCAGGGAATGCAAAAGAATAGCGATTGTTGCCAAACTGCTTATGCTAAATTGATTATTAACCTTCGTTAGTCGGAGATGCACTAAAAGAAGATGAAGAAGATCCTTCTTCCAGAAGGTCTATAAGACGAACGATATTATAAGATAATGTTTGCTTATAACTTGCGTTATTGTAGCTGGTAAAAAGAGACAAGAGATGTATATTCTCAGTAGTTCCTTTCTTCATTTTCTTCTCCGTATAAAAAATAATTACAGAATGGTGAAACAAGTTGTTAAGATACTCACGTTTGACAAAAGTAATGTAATTTTGAATGTCGATGAAATAAATTTAAAGCTGAATTGAAATAAGATATATAGTGAGATAATAAATGACTTTGAATTAATACATTAGTTTATAGTTATAAAAATGACATGGCTGTCAATAATGACCTGAAGATATACAATATTGAACAAAGTAGAGAAAACTAAGTGGGCAGAAAAGTTGAACTTGGTTCTTAACGGAACGCAAGAAGGCAAATATATGTACGTATATAAGATATGTATGATGAAAATGGATTCACAAGCACTTCTTTTTGAAGTCAATATTATAAGTAATAAATTACCACAGATTCGAAAACAAAGTGGTACCCTAACAAAGAAGAAACGGCGCAAGAAATATCTCATACTTTTTTATCTATTATATCCTTTTATCTAAAAATATCGTATTTAAATGAATATATATATACGTATGTATATGTACAAATGTAGACAAGAGATGTATATTCTCATTAATTCCTTTCTTCATTTTCTTCTCCGTATAAAAAATAAAAAATAATCACAGAATGGTGATACAAGTTGTTAAGATACTCACGTTTGACAAAAGTAATGTAATTTTGAAATGATATATACATATATGACTAGATACCGTATTTAGTTCTAGGGCAATTGACTGATTTTGATAATCGACGGTTGAAGATTATAGTAAGCTGCGTAGCCTTTTTTATAAAACTGGATGTAAATATATAGAAATCTTAGAGAAATTATAAATTGACTGCGGAACTCCAGAAACAATGCCGCACTATCCGAATAAGGCACTGGCCGTAAAGGAAAGCTCGCTCAGTTCACGGAGCCCGTGCAACTTTTACCGATTTTTTCGCCC